>OVBE01004632.1:0-23495 GCA_900406425.1 Iberis pinnata | reverse complement strand
TATCTTTCTTTCCTATTACAATTAGTTCTTACCTTGATCAGAAACTTACTTCTATCAGAGGGTACCACGCTGCAAGCCCGTAGTAAAGCTAATAAGTTCAATTTCTACAGATGTAAGGCCGGAGATGTAGAAGCTGGATTTTGCTCTACTTATTGCGAGACCCGAAATATGCTCAAATTTGTGAAGTACTTGGAGAACTGCCTGGACTGATTCAGATGTTCCTTCAGTGAAAATAAGTATATGATCTGCAAAGGTGAGTTAGCTTCAATTTTCTGCATTTTTCATGGTAGTGAAACTGGCCTTGGATGGCTGCCTTATTTAGCATAGCTGAAAGAACATTAATTGCCATTACAAATAGGTAGGGAGATGATAAGCCTTTGAGGGTGTATTTCCGCAGGCCCAAAGGCCCAAACAAAGGAGAGAAGGAAAGTGAAGAGCAGAGGCACGTGACTAAGGAGATTCAAATCAAGCCGTTGCAGAAGATTGCTATTAATAGAGAAGAAGACAAGGAGGATGGGCATGTTTTATCTGTTATGTGGCAGTGATATGATCTGGTCCCAATGTTGACATGAGACAAAGGAAATGAGAGAGAGAGTATCTTTTGTTCATTGAGTATTTCAATTTGTTCATTTTGGGAAATCTGTTTTGGGATTGCAACTTTGTATTTCTCTTGAACCTTTTTATAAAGTCATCTTCTTCCATTGTTATTCATTAAGCTTTCTTACAAAGATACACTCACAGTCACTATTCTATTGAGAAAGTTCTAAGAAAGTTTAACACTGGTGCGGTGAAAATGGCTGAACCACACA
This sequence comes from Iberis pinnata, assembly GCA_900406425.1. NCBI lineage: Eukaryota > Viridiplantae > Streptophyta > Magnoliopsida > Brassicales > Brassicaceae > Iberis > Iberis pinnata. The sequence goes on along the minus strand of OVBE01004632.1, from coordinate 22,686 downwards.
CTTCTGGAAGTGTAATCCTTCACGCGATGATTGAAAACAGGGAGACGTCAGAGACTCCTCCTGGCTTCTCGCCGGAGCCGGGATTACACGAGAAGGTGGCGTTCTTGTACGGCACACTCAACAGATTGTCCACCTCTCAAGCTCAAGCTGAAGACAAAATGCAGTCTATGGGTCTGCAACTTGAGGCTCTGTCTTCTCTGCCGGGTATGATGGCTCGAATGGAAGCCAAACTATTTTCTGAACCTACATCTAACAAACAACCAGAAATCACCGCTTTCTCCAGACCACCACCACAACACAACTCCAACCCACACAACTCCAACCCACACAACTCCAACACACAAAACAACTCCAACCACCACAACTCTTTCCCTAGCCCTTCCAACACCTCTTTTCCTGACAACTCCAGACCCCATCACCAAACCCTAAACATGGCGACCCGAGAAAGCATGTTACAGAAAGTGGAAATGCCTGTTTTCGATGGTCTCAAAGGGTATGATTGGTTAGTAGCAGTGGAACAGTTTTTCATCATAGGACGATACTCAGAGGAGGAAATGCTGGAAATGGTTGCACTCTGTCTCATGGGATGGGTCGACGCTGGTTCACATGGGAGGTGATTCGGGATCCTTTTCTGAGTTGGGTCGATTTTCGCAATATGTTTCTTCTTCGATTTGGAGATTCAATCGAATCTGAACCGGGAAAAAGACTCTTTGCTGTTAAACAAACAGGCTCAGTTTCGAACTATGTAGCTAAGTTCCAAGACTTGTCCGCACAAATCCCTGGGTTAAGTGACAGCAACCTCACTGATATTTTCTACAATGGACTGAAACAGGAGATGAAAGAGGTCATTAAGATGAAGGAACCAAGAGGCCTACGGAACCACATAGCCTCAGTTCTGCGAATGGAGACAAGTTTTTTTTGCCAGGCCATGGGCAACACAAATCGCAGTGACTCGAAATAGTACTCAAGGACTGTTACTTTCCACAACCCCAAGCCATACTCACACACAGTCCAACCCACACAAGGGCACCCTCTGCCAAACTCGACAACTCGGCCTAAGGACACTTCAGGCTCTATCCCAAGACCAAGACAGATGCATACTGATGCAGAGTTGGACGAGATGCGTCGTAAAGGTATCTGCTTCAAGTGANCCACACAAGGGCACCCTCTGCCAAACTCGACAACTCGGCCTAAGGACACTTCAGGCTCCATCCCAAGACCAAGACAGATGCATACTGATGCAGAGTTGGACGAGATGCGTCGTAAAGGTATCTGCTTCAAGTGCAAAGGCAGATATTATAAAAACCACCCTTGCCCAGCCAAAGAGATGCATGTGTTAACAATTGTTAATGGCTATGAGTTAGAAGTCCTTGACAATAACATGATTGAACGTGAGGAGGAGGAACATGATGACCAATCTCCTGAACTCATGTGTTTATCCCTAAACTCCCTGTTAGGCCTCCACTCACCCATGACAACAAAGCTCAGAGGTTCCATAGGCAAATGCAAGTTTGTGGTCATGCTTGATAGTGGAGCCTCACATAATTTCATTGATCCTTCGGCAGTTGATAAAGCGAATTTGCAAATGGTACCTCAACCAGCACTATCAATCTTGTTAGGGAATGGCGTTACAATTAATGCAATGGGCGTTTGCACTAAAGTCCACCTTCAATTAGCAGGGCTCTCCTTTGTTTCCAACTTCATCTCTCTCGAGCTCGGCTCTGTTGACATCATTTTGGGTATTCAATGGTTAGCCACTCTTGGTCGCTGTGAAATGGACTGGAATATGCAAGAGTTATCATTCCGACACAATGACAGATGGGTTACCTTATTTGGTGACCGCACATTACACTCTTCATGCGTCACCTCTCACCAATTTCAGTTCACTCAGCCACTGTCCGATCATAATTTGGACCCTCCAGGCTGGGATTTTGTCTGTCAAACATTGGATTTTGGCAACATACCAGACTTCCTCACACCAGTCCTATCCAAATTCGAAAAAGTTTTTACAACTCCTTCCGGTCTTCATCCTTGCCGCGCGTTTGAACACGCCATATCATTGTTTCCCGGGACAGCAGCTATCTCGGTGAAGCCATACCGATACCCGCATTCGCGGAAGGAAACGATGGAGGCAATGGTTGCCGAAATGCTCCACTCGGGATTCATAAGGCCCAGCACCAGTCCGTTCTCCAGCCCGGTCATCCTGGTTAAGAAGCGAGACAATTTGTGGCGTTTTTGTGTCGACTATCGAGCACTAAACAAGGCCACAATCCTGGACAAGTACCCTATCCCAGTTATTGACCAGCTGCTCGATGAATTAAATGGTGCAACCGTCTTCTCCAAACTGGACCTTCGTTCGGGTTACCACCAAATTCGAATGAAGCCTTCAGATATACACAAGACGGCCTTTCGCACATTAGAGGGGCACTACGAATTCCTCGTTATGCCATTCGGCCTTACCAACGCCCCAGCTACATTCTAGGCTTTAATGAACACCATATTTAAGCCGTTTTTGCGACGTTTTGTTCTCGTCTTTTTTGATGACGTCTTAATCTACAGTAGCTCCGAGACTCTGCACTCTGATCATGTAACCGCGGTTCTACAAATGTTCCAAGACAATCAGCTCTTTGGCAACTACAATAAGTGAAAATTCGGAGTCCATCAAATCGAATACCTGGGCCACAACATCTCTTCTCAGGGAGTCGCAACTGATGTGGCTAAAACAGAGGCGATGAGTAACTGGCCCACACCGACGACTATTAGACAACTTCGCGGTTTCCTGGGCCTTACCGGCTATTACCGACAATTCATTCAAAATTACGGGATCATTGCTAAACTTCTCACTGATCTCCTCCGGAAAGATCAATTCCAATGGTCCCCGTCAGCTCAAACCACTTTTGACAGATTGAAACGAGCAATGGTTTCAGCACCGGTTCTTGCTCTCCCTGATTTTTCTCAACCATTTATACTCGAGTTTGATGCCTCTAGCCATGGTGTTGGTGCTGTCTTAATGCATGCTAAACAACCAATAGCCTACTTCATCCATGGTTTTACACCACGGGAACATCTCAAGCCCGCATATGAGAGGGAACTCATGGCTATCGTCTTGGCTGTTCAAAAATGGAAACATTATCTGTTGAGCCAGAAGTTTGTCGTCCATACGGATCATCGGAGTCTCAAATACCTACTGGAACAAAAGGAAGTAAACATGGAATATCAAAAATGGTTGATTAAATTGCTGGGATTCGATTTTGAGATCTTCTACAAACTGGGAATCGAAAATAAGGCAGCCGATGGTCTATCCCGACTCACGTTACCAGCAGACTATGTCTCCTCTGCCTCCTTGTTGGCTCTCACCATTCCTTCTGTGATTGATCTCCAGGATTTATACACGAACATTGATAAGGACCAGTCCATCCAAGGCATTGTCCATAAATTGCAGACTGGATCATTGAAGAATGCGAATTACAGGCTGTTCAAGGGTCGACTTTTGTACAAAAACCGCTTGGTAATTCCTCACCACTCCTCCTTCATTCCGCTAATCTTAAGTGAATGTCATGATAGGAAGGAAGGTGGACACTCCGGTGTTTTGAAGACTGTTAAATGAATTCAACGAACGTTTCATTGGGAGGGATTATTTAACAGGGTCAAGCAGTATGTCGCTGCCTGCACCGTTTGCCAAACGCATAAATACTCCACACTCTCACCAGTTGGTTTATTACAACCCCTTCCAATTCCAGCTTCAATTTGGGAGGACATATCCATGGATTTTATTGAAGGGTTACCGCACTCTCAAGGAATTAATGCAATAATGGTGGTTATTTATCGTTTGAGCAAATATGCTCATTTTTTGGGGCTAAAACATCCTTTCACAGCCTCGGATATCGCTCAGAAGTTCATACAGGAAGTTGTCAAACATCATGGTTTCCCTCGTTCTATTGTCTCGGACAGGGACAAGATTTTCCTAAGTGGATTTTGGCGTGAACTGTTCAGATTGTCAGGGACCAAACTGAAGTTTAGCACAACGTTTCACCCCCAAACCGACAGACAGACCGAAGTGCTCAATCGGTGTGTGGAGACTTACTTGCGCTGTTTTGTTTCGGGTCATCCTCAGACTTGGTACATGTTCCTTTCTTGGGCGGAACTCTGGTACAATTCCTCTTACCATTCCGCACTAAAGACTTCTCCCTTTTGTGTCGTATATGGCCGAAAACCTCCTGGACTTATCAAGTTTGAGATTGGTTCTATTTCTAATACCGACCTAGAAATTCTCTTACAAGCTCGTGATGAAGCTCTGAGCTCCATCAAACATCAGCTCCAATGCGCCCAAGATTATATGAAGATGCAGGCAGACAAACACAAGAGAGATGTCCAATTTGTTGTTGGTGATCGGGTTTTTGTGAAGCTTCAACCTTATAGGCTGAGTCTGTGGTTACTCGCACTAATCAAAAACTTTCACCGAATTACTTTGGCCCTTTTACAGTGTTGGAGAAGATTGGAAAGGCTGCTTATCGTCTTCAACTCCCAACCGAAGCCAAGATCCACCCGGTCTTCCACGTCTCTCAACTGAAGGCTGCCGTGGGACAAGCTCCATCAACTCCCATCTTACCCCTCACACCACCTGAGAATGCTACTGATGATGCTTTTGTTCCCGCGGACATTAAAGACACAAGATACAACAACGAAGGTGCACTCGAATGGTATTGCTGATTCTTGGATGGAGGCAAAGACATTCAAAAAATCCTTCCCAACTTACAAGCTTGAGAGCAAGCTCAATCTAAAAAGGGAGAGTATTGATAAGCCTTTGAGGGTGTATTTTCGCAAGCCCGAAGGCCCAAACAAAGGAGAGAAGGAAAGTGAAGAGCAGAGGCACGTGACTAAGGAGATTCAATTCAAGCCGTTGCAGAAGATTGCTATTAATAGAGAAGAAGACAAGGAGGATGGGCATGTTTTATCTGTAATGTGGTAGTGATATGAGCTGGTCCCAATGTCGACATGAGACAAAGAGAATAAGAGAGAGAGAGAGAGAGTATCTTTTGTTCATTGAGTATTTCGGCTTGTTCATTTTGGGAAATCTGTTTTGGGATTGCAACTTTGTATTTCTCTTGAACCTTTTTATAAAGTCATCTTCTTCCATTGTTATTCATTAAGCTTTCTTACAAGGATACACTCACAGTCACTATTCTATTGAGAAATTTCTAAGAAAGTTTAACAGGAGACAAGGGATCTCCTTGCCTTACCCCTTTTTCCCTTTAAAATACCCATGAATTGATCCATTATAACCAATAGAAACCCAAGGATTTCAAATGCATGCCTCAACCCAATTGATGAATTCCTGTATGAAGTTGGTCAAGGAAAGAACAACCCTTAAGAATTCCCACCTTAACATGTCAACGCCTTTGAAATATCCAGCTTTAGTGTAATCATTTTCTTTGAACTTGACTTGTGATAACCATTCACTATATCCGCTGCCAATAGTGTGTTTTCTATGAGCAATCTACCTTTGATAAATGCTGTTTGATTTGGTAGAATTAGCATTGGAAGGATTAACTTAATTCTTGATACCAATAGCTTGATAACAACTTTGTAGATGGTATTAAGACAGGAAAAAAGTCTGAGATCTGAGATTGCTGATGCTCCTTGAAATTTTGGAATAAGAGTAAGAGTAGTGGAGTTAGGGGAGTCTGGCATTACTCCAAAATAAAAAATGCATTATTGATCTGACCAACTCGTCTCCTACTATTGACCATGCAGATTTTTAGAATCTAGATGTAAGCCCATCTGGGCCTGGAGCTTTTGACGGGTTTAGCCGGAAGACAACATTCATAATTTCCTCATGAGTAGGTCTGGAACATAAAGCCAAGGACTGTTGAGAAGAACAATTAAACTGCAGCAAACCTGATAAAAAATATGTGGAAATAATGCAAGCCGACAATGAAAGAGGAGCCAAAATTTCCCTGAAGTGACTTATAGCATGGTTTGCCATTTCCTCAGGAGAGGAGATCAGACCACCACCAGGCAAGGTAAATGATCTTATTGCGTTACTGTTTGACCTTGCTTTTACTGTCATGTGGAAAAAGGAAGTGTTAAGGTCCCCTGATTTTAGCCAGTTCACTCTTGATTTCTGTTTAAAATAGCGTTCTTCAATGTGCTTTAGATGCATCTAGTGGTCTCGAAGACATTTTTCAGCTTGGAAAGAAGCCTCAGTAGGAGACTGAAGTGCCAGGTTCTGAGCTAGCCGTAATTGGCTAAAAACCTCCAAGACTCTTTGTTGAATATTAGAATAATTATCCTTATTAAGAGTTTTGAACGCTTTCTTTAATTGCCTTTGATTTCGACAAAATGCAGATAAGTTAGAAGCTAGTTCGCCAAGGTCACTCCATGAATTATTAACAACGTCTAAAAATTTTGGGTGTGAAGTGAGATAGTTGTAGAACTTGAAAGATCTATTTCCAATCTAGGGAGAGCTAATTGCTAAATCTGTCACACAAGGGCAATGATATGAAAAGTCTTAAGGCATGAAATATGCAACACTAGAATGTATCAACCCAAGGAGCATTGACTAGCAAGCGGTCAAGTTTTTCTGCTATTGGGGACAACGACTATTTATTAGTCCAAGTAAATAGTTCTCCCTGAAATCGTAAATCCCCCAAACCCAACTGAAATAACGTATTAGATAGGCTCCTCATTTGTGCATCTTGGTAAATTACTTCTGCTGATGAGTGCTCTTGTGGAAAATAATTTGGTTTAAGTCTCCCCCAACCATCCATGGTTTATTTTCCAACTGAAAGTGTGAGTGAATTTCCAAAAGGCTGACCCACAGGCTTACCCTTTCTTCTGCAATGTTTGAGGCATAAATAGATGTGAAATAGAAGGGTCGAAAACCTGGAATCTGAACCTCACAGGTGATTGATTAAGGGGAATTGTGGAGTAAAATTAGATGTATATCCTGATTCCACATCATGATAATTCTTCCGTCTTCATCAAAAGCATGATTAGATAGAATTTTCCAACCGGGTCTAATTTTTGAGATAATAGAGTTGAGATTTTCTTCTTTTATATGAGATTCCAAAATGACCCCAAATAAGGGTTGTTGGGTTGATAGCCAAATAGATAATAGCCTGTATTTTTATGGGTTATTTATACCTCGAATATTCCAATTTTTTTTTTGCATTCATCTTAAAACAATGATCCCCCCCTCCATCGGGAGGGGCTTTCCCTTCTCGAGTTACACCATCCTCTAAAGCTTCCAGATCCATCTTTACTAAGCCAAATGCTGAATTTTTTGAAGAGCCAACATGGGGTTTATGATGTTTATATTTCTTTGGTGGTTTTGTAGGGTCATGCTTTATGATTGGGCTGTGAGGATATGGATCACCATTTGGCATGGTAGAAACTCAGATACCAACCACATAAATGGCATCATTTGCATTTTTTGCAACAATCGAGAGGAATTCATGAAACTCAGGCTCATCCTTACCAGGAGAGTTGATAGTAACACGGGTGTCCACTTCCATAGGAGTATCACATGAATTAATCAAATCCTGTGTAACTGGAACAATAGGGTCTTGAATAATCGATTCTTGAATCCTTGTATGTACATGAGCTGGTTGATGTAATACCTCTGAAGAGTCCGATTTTCCAGCAGGAGGAGGCTGATCTTCTTTTGGATTCTCAAAAACATCTTTTAATTTTTCAGCAGGGGGAGGTTGATCATCTTTTGGATCCTTAACAGCTTCTTTTGAGATTTTTCTTGGAAGGGGAAGGAGTAGACAGTTCTTGGAGATGTGACCGAGCTCTTTGCAATGAAAGCAAGTTTGCGGAACCCATGGGTAGGTAACCTCAATTGAAAGAACCTGACCATTTTCCCGACCCACTTCAAAGATGGTAGGTAATGGTTTAGTTAAGTTTGCCTTGACTTTGACATGAGAAACTTTCAGATTCACAAGGTTTAAAGTGAAATCGTCTGTCTTTTGGATCCCCAACAGCTCTGGCAACCCATCCCAACCCTTCTAGGGATCTCAGATCCAAAGATACCCCCTTTAGATGAACTCATAGAGGGATTGAAGAAAGATTTGGAGGGGAATCATTATTCGTTTGCGGCCACTGACATGCGTGAAGCATAGAATCCCCGACATACCAAATGCGTTTTTCCAAGACCTTCTGACGAATAAAGTCATTTGGTATCCTAACTAAAATGGAGTTGTTTATATAATTAGGATGCATTTCAATAGTTTTACCTTTGCCCCAAATGTGGTTAAGGACATTTTGGATATGCTTGAAAGGAGGGGCTCGACCACAAAAGAAGCAGATTATGAAGACCTCTTCAGGGATCTGGAGTCTTGGGATCTCAGAGTTGGGTAGCGGGGCAGGGCCTTGCCTCTTTATCCTTCTGTTAACAGACTATCTTATTTTTTCAACCAAAGTAGGAGTATCCTTGTGTCCATGAGCATGTACCTCAGTAGGTGGGGAAGAAGTAGTGGATGGTAAAACCCTAATGATATTCGGATCTGAACCCATGCCCAAGGATGAGTTAGTAACGGCTTGTACACCGACCTTAGCTAGGAGGGGATCTACAGTAAGAGGAAGATCACCAGAGGAAAAAAGAACTAGTAGTATTTTGTGACGCAGATCCTGAGCGAGTAACACCAACACGGCCAGCTCCAGAAGTGGGAAGAGATGGAAAATCTTGGGACAAAGAAGACTGAGGATCCGATGGATCCGGATCAGGAGGAAGATGCAGTGGAGGAGCAGCACCTCCGGTGAGAGACGGCGAGGAAGGCCGATCTAAAGGAAACCAACGGTTACCTTGCACTGGAAGATGTGCCAAAGAGAAATTGACCTTCTTCTCTTTTTTTATTTATTGTTCTTCTTCACATAACTTGATTGCTAAGCTCTACAATTTTTTGCTTCCGAGACGATTATGTGATTCTTGGAGGACATGAACCACCACAAGATCTTCGTTGTTGAGATGATTCATGAGATTCTCAGGCATAGAGAATGTGTAGTTACTCTTGGAAAACATCCACAAGAACCCTAATTTGCTTAAAGAGATGCCGATGACGAAATTGACTTGGGGCTAGGGTTTAGTCGATTTGGGTTAAAAAAGGAATAAGGTAAAAATATATAATTGATATTAGGTTAAAAGTTAAGGTCAAAAGGAAATAAATTAAAAAAATCAACTCATATGATTAATAAACTAACAGAGTTTTACAGTTGAGACAATATTACAATTTCAAATTGTTTGTGAATTAAAATTACAATGGATAAAAATATGAATATTTATATGACAACAAAAAAATTCATATATTAAATGGACAAATGTTATAGAATTTGGATATTTTTAGGTTTTTTCCATTTTGATTTTTCCACTTTTTTTTTAATCTTACCCAATAAATTCTATCAAAAAGTAAAATAACATAAAATTTAATGTTAGGATTCTTTTTGTTTATTGTTACAGCAAACCCACCAATAAATATAAAAAAATATCTCAAAAGATACTTAAACTTTATAATATTTGTCATTTTAATATACAAACATTTTGGTTGCCATATTAGTATATCAATTTTTTGTGGTTGCCATTTTAATATACCAATTTATTGTAATTACCGTTTTAATACTTGAACTTTTTGAAATCGTAATTTTACTTGAAGGAACTCTAACAAACATTAACTATAATTACAAAAACTTTTCTGGTTTCCCGAATAATATATGAACTATTAATGTTTTCCAGTTTAATACACAAACTAACAAATTCGTATAATATTATATATATGTTTTAAAATAAACTTTTTCACGTTAATATAATTATTTTAACAAGTTTAAAATAATTATTGTTATATACATTTCTATTATATTTATGCAAAAAAGAATAAAATAAATAGAAGAATTTCAATATTACCATGTTCTATCATCACTCATTACATGTAAAATCAAATTCAGTTTTTGAAAATTGAAAAATTTCATTTGTCTAAACACATGTTTCCCCTTAGTTTCTGAGTGTTTTTATTCGATTCATGTACAAAATATTCTTTTGTTGTTATATAGTCTTTTGCGATCCTTTGGCTCTTTATCCATTTCCAACACCATAATGTCAGTGCGTATTTCTACGTCTCCAATCTTGATGGTTAAATTTTCCAGAGTACCAATAGGGTGCCTAATGGATCTATCTGCCAACAACAAAGTTACATTGGAATCCTTAAATTTGTTGAATCCCAGCCTGTTGGTAGTGGAGAGAGGCATCAAGTTAATGGATGCACCTAAATCACATAGGCATTTGTTGAAGGTCAGGGAGCCTAGTGAGCATGGTAGATTGAATGAACCAGGATTTTCTTGCTTCTTCGCTATTAAGGCATTGTGTTTGTCACTTGGTACTAACATTCCATGAAGGTTGTTGGGTACTTCTCTATTATCTCCTTCTTGAACCGTGATGGGTATGGTAACTTCGGAATGTGAGGTGGAGGAACAAGAGGTGTTTCTTTCGCCTTTGAAACAGATAGCGTTTCACGTTGCAAAGTGTACCCTTTGAACCTCTCCCAAGATTTACAGAATGTCTCAACATTCCTATGTGAAAACCAGATATGTCATTGCGAAGTCTAGCCGTTCTTGAGTTTGAGAATAATTTGGCAAGAAATGTCATTTTGCAGTCGTTCCAGGAGGTGATGGAATTCCGAGGAAGGGATTTTTTCCATTGGCGAGCTTTGTCACCCAAAGAGAAGGGAAAGAGACGTAACTTGAATGCGTCCTCACTCACACCATTAATCTTGGTGAGACTGCAGAATCTATCAAACTCGTCCAAGTTGTCGAGTGGATCCTCCATTGGTAAGCCATGTAACTTATTCCCCTGAACCATAGCTATCAAGCTGTGCTCGATCTCGAAATTATTGTTCTGGATAACAAGTGGGTTAATTCCATAGCGTTGTGTGTGAATGTGTGGGTTGTCACCCGCACCAATGGTGTGCTGGTTAACATTGTTAATGTTCTCCATTTGTAAGTAAAACACCTGAAATGCACTAACAAGGAGAAAACAGAAATCAGTAAAGTAAAAGAAATGAACTTGATCTCAATAGATCCAAAATCCAGAATGTAACAAACAAACACCCAATTGGCAGCGACGCCAAATCGATAACAAGATTTTTATGTTAATTTTCAATTCCCATTACACATGCATTGTAGTATAGATGGGTATCAATCCAATCAGGTGTGATGCTAACAATCAGGATGCAATTGGAACTAATGATTCAAGTTAAATATGAAAATAGGGGTTGCTAACAAGTCCTAAGTGAACTGAAACATGCTTGAACTAAAAAACAGAGACCAAGCAAACATGCATAAAAAGGTAAAAAGGGTAAAAGGCAAGATGAGTAAAACAGAGGAAATGCAACAGAGTAAAAGTTTCAATCAAAGAAAGGGTCCGTAAGGATGGGTAATTAGGCATTGTTCCTCCTCGAACTCCCTAAGTGTCTAACATACCTCACACAATGAGCTAATCCCTAGGCGATAGAATCACAATCAATCAAATCCAATCTCTTGGCAAATGAAATTAAACTAGATGACAACCAGACCTAACTCCCGTTAGCGGAAGTACATCAAACAGGCATTATGAACTATCTACCTAAGCCAATAAGCCTCACAAACAATTAATTCCTTAGGCTGAGATGCATATCCTAAGCATATAATTCCTTAGAAGGGGATGCAAATCTTTGAAACCAACTAGATCGAGTCACTCCAATTGGATCACTTTTCGGGTGTTGAAGTGCCTAAGATCGGATCTCACCGGGTCAGGTTGAAATGTCAGTGTTAAGTCCAATGAAACAAAAGAGATTTATTAAAAAATTAAAGCTTAGACACCTAGGAGGAACAAGGAAACAACACTACCCTATTCCATCCTCAAGGAACCTAGGTCACTACTCACACAACATATGAGATGCAAAATCAAAAGAAGATGAAAGCATAACTACTAAAGAAAATATTTTGGATCAAAGGTCAACAACTAAGAACAGACTTTTTATAAAACCCTATAGCAGAAAACATAATAAAGATGCAGAAGATGAAGATCTAAAACATTAAGAACATCAACCCAGAAAATATAAACATCAATGGAACAGAAAAAGAGAGGAAAATGATCAAGGCAAAAACAAAAGATTTAAAGCATAAAAAATTAGATCAATATGCACTAGAAAGATCACAACCCTAATCTATGCATGAAAGTAAAGGAAAAGCAGAAGATTAACATAAAACTTAAAAGAAATCTGGGTTTAACATCAAGAACACTAAGAAAAAAAAAGAGAAAACTTAAAACCTAAGACAAAACCTGAAATGGAAAAATGAAAGACTGCCCCCTAATGGAGGCATTTTAGGGCTTATATAATGTTTTGGAAAAGCCATAAAACGCATAGAAGACAAAATACAATCATTAGACTAGGTCTTGGGTCAGGTCCATTCCTGATTCGAGTTGGTCGGGTTGGAACATGTTTGGTTCGAGCTCAGAAGTGCATGAGATCGAGCCGTGTAAAGAGATTTGGCTCGATCGCCGGATCGAGCCGAAGTTGATCTGGCTCGATCACGGGATCGAGCCGAAGTTGGTCTGGCTCTATCACGGGATCGAGCCGTGAAGAAGTGTTGCGGTCGAGGCGAGAAGGAGATGGCCGAGGTGGAGTAGTTGAGCCGAGATAAATAGTTGGGCCAAGGGAGCTTCGGGAGAATGAGCCAAAATGGATGCGGCTCGATCACGAGAATGAGCCAAATGGTTGAAGTGGCCGAGAGAGAGATCGAGCCAGAATATTGCGTAATCGAGCGGGACTTGGATGTGGCTCGATGGGGAGATAGATCCGGTCAAGGAGAGTGATCGAGCCAAAGAACATGTGGCTCGATCACGAGATCGAGCCAAAGTGTTGTAGAGATCGAGTCGGGCCTTGTGTTGTATCCATTCCATGCATTTTTCGTTCCTCTTCTTAATTTTCACAAAACATCCTGAAAACTCCTGAAAGTCCCGAAAAATCTCCAAAATGCATGCATATGCAAATGCTAATGCAAAAATCCCTAACAACCACAAACTTGCCAATAAAAACTATAAATGCGATATATGAACATCTAAAGACATAAAAATTGATGCTAAATGACTTCTAAAGTCCATGAAAATACAGAGACATCAATGTCCTTTATAAGCTCAATGGGGGTCAGCCGCCGACCATTCTTACAAAACTGTTTAAATGTTAAAAGTTTTAGTTAGATCTAGATTTGATAAAAATATAAAATTAACTATATGAACGCGTATTCATACCAGATCCTGATTCCAAGTGATCGTACTCTTCGCACCCAAGTTTGTAGTCAAGATGCCTCTATCATCGCGGGTGCTATACCGGTTCTTCTTGTTTGTTGAGATTATTGTTCAGTACTGGGTTGATCCCAATATTGAACGAGTTCTGGGAAGATGACCTCAAGCATATCCTTAACCTTATTGCCTTGCTTTTTTCAAGTCGACTTCCATATGTGGAAATGGTTGCTATAAACCCGTCCTGTCCTCCTCCTGAACTCTGTATGCACTAAACTGGTGATAAGTGGACGCCAGTTGAATTTTCGATATATAATTACAAATTTTAAGTTCAGTTAGACATAATTTAATTTTGGGTTAATTTTAACTTTTATAAAAATTTTTTACAGCTAAGTGTCGCAACCACATCTCCTGATCATCTTCTAGCATGTCAACGAATTTTAGATACGCCTTCTTGAGGAGATTGTACATCATTTTCAAGATCTAATTACTCATGTCGTTGTCCGAAGGGTCGAACCACGTCACCTTGTCTTGTTGAAGCGGATCTAGAAGTAGCAACCCATCCCGTCCATATTTCACTAACAACACCTCTAACGGCAAATTCACTATAGGACTAGAGGAACTGGAAACGAAGTTTCCATAATCGGAGGATTGGGAGAAGGCACCAAACTCGACCCTCCCGAACCGCCGACACCTGCCACGTAATACAAACCGTAATGACGAAAATTATGGTACTGTTGATTTAACATTAGTATCAATGTTATTAAATTTATTAAACATTTACATAATTAACCAATCTTATTATCTATAATTTAGAAAAATTATAAATTTAATTATACATTTTTATAATTTAAATATAAAATTTAATTTACTTTTGTGTAATTCTAATTTATTAAAATTTATATAATAAATATTAAAGTTCATTTTAATTTACAAACACTAAACATCCAAAATCTTAAACATTATAAAATCATCAAAATTCATAAACCCCTAAAACATTATAAAATAATACACTAAACATCAATAATTACAAAATTCACAAAACCCTAAACATTATTAATTCATAAAATTCTTTAAAAACAGCCCTTTTTCATCTAAAATCATTACAAAAGCAAATAAATTATCAAAAACGGCCCTTAATATATTAAACACCTTCCAAATATTTTAATATCATCAATATTTAACAATATACTAATCTCAACTACCTAAACAACTAAATCAATACATAATATAACTATCCTAAATCATCTAAAATTCCAAAATCACCAACAATCACATTCCAAAACCCTAAAAATCCATTCAAATTCTTCTAACACCCTACAATCTTCCTAAATCTAACCAAAACTTACAAAGATTGGTTCGGTGAAAAGTTCTCCATAATGATATGCAGCCAAAATCGAAGTCAAAAATCGCTAAAGGTCACCAGAAAAATGTGTGAAAAATGAAGAAGAAGGTTATGGTTTTTGAGTATATACTCGATATTACTAACAGACTCATCCGCTAGTAATCTCGCTGTCCAAATAAATTGAATTCAAACTATTTCCCAAATTTTTTGGAAAACCAAAACGAGGCAAAAATATACAATTCATCAGAAATTCCTGACGGCATGCATAAATCCGTCAATAATCTGTCAGTAATTGGTAAATGGGGTTTAAGGATTCGTTTAGTGTTTGATTTTTTTTTGAAAATCATGTGTTAGAGTTACGATTACAAACGAATGATGACACATTCCATATCATAATGCATTTGTAATAGAAAATAATTGACAACTCACATATTGCCGTTTACTAATTTCAAACTATATCGTTAAACATCTTACAAGTTTATAACTCGTTTCGATTATAACGATCCTATGGAATTAAGTTTGAGATTAATAAAAAAAACTTTCTTAAAGTAGTTATGATGTTTAAGGTGGTTATTATGTTAACTGAGTTTATACCTATGGTAGTAAAATAAGAAAGATGTATTAAGGGTCTAAAACCCTAAATCATGCAAACTGACGGAGTACAGAAAGATTTATGACCATCATTGACGAACTACTGACGGATGATCATTCAGTTCTCCGTTAGTCAGCATAATATAGGGTTTATAAACTTATTGTTAAAGAAGAGATGTGGAATGCCATGAGAATTTGACAAAAATGACAAATATTTTTTCACCTAAGGCTTGTCTAAATATTGAAAAACCATTTTGTCACTTTGAAATTATTATATTAGTTTTTGAAACTTGTCTAAGCATTAAAAACCCAAAATATAACAGAAAATAATATTAATATTACAAATTAATTTCCAGATCTACTAAGAGGAAGAAAAATAATACGATGGCGAAGAATCCGTGTTTTCTTCAAATTCATCACTGACGAATCGTCTAAGTCATGTAACCCACACTGAAATCACCTAACAATGTGAAGTCGACCACAAGATTGACACTCATAGAAGGTTAAATCAGAGATAGTGAGCCATTCCCAATTGGTTGTAGATAGTCATGCTCCGAAAAAACTTCTATCATACTTCTAGGATTTATATGCGTAACCGTTATCCAAGGATTGTTCTGATGGCTTATGCGTGGTACTTAATGTAATATGCACATAAGTTGGTATATATATATATATATGTTATAGATCATATAACACATGTTATTGATCTACATATGGATATAAGATAAAAATTATACTTGGTCAGCTTCTGAAGTGAGAATGAAGGGATCTTATTTTTGCAGTTTTCTTCGCGAATGTATCGATGTGACACCAATTTTTTGTACTTTGACACCTCTACCATCAATTTGTTCATACCAATAACACATAAAGACAACACATCACAAGTTCAATATCCCTGGATATTGGACCTCCAATATCTCTCGTAGAAGGCCATAATACTCAACATCACCAGAATTGGACGATATACCATGATCCAAAGTCGTCCTTCCACTATATGATTTGTGAACCTTGAAGGTGAATTTTCTCGTGCAATACCTTGGGTAGGACGAAGCATTGTTGTTCGGCCCGTTCACAAGTTCGAGCAACCATGATGGAAATATTCCATCAATGAATGTTTCACTTTGAACTTGATATGTATACATTAGTAGTATGGAAAATTTTAAAATTCAATTATATTAAATCATACACTTACAAAATGTGTCAGCCGGTTATGGAAATCATTTTTNCATTTTGTTTATGAGCTTCTAATGCATCTTCATATTTATCCTGGAAGTAACCGCGGATAGTTGCCATGTATATCCTACATGGTTTTAAGATATACAAGTTATATAGTTATATAAAGTAATATAATTGAAACTTGTAAAGATTTATGCCTATGTGTTTATCTTTCAAACTCCAATAATTCATCACAATTAGTGAGGATATACATATGTATATGTTTCCACTCCTGTTGTGTAAGTCGATGAGTCTTTCCTTTTTTGCTATGTCGTCCAATTTGCTGAAACACTTTGGGACATAAAAGATATATAACATGTTGAACACAATCATCATGTCGACTTGTTCTACGACTCTTTGTCCGAACATCTCTTGGAAAATAACACTCTCAAAATTTGCAGTCTCTTCATTGATGCTCTATGTGACAATATAACTCTTGACTTTGGGAAGATTTTTGACCTTCTTCTTCAAGTGGAACATGTACCTCTCAAAGAGGTACATCCACTGATACTGAACAGGTACACCTAGTGATGCTTCATAAGGAAGGTGATTTGGTAGATGTTCTATAACATCAAAGAATGACGACGGGAAAATCTTCTCCAAGTTGCAAAGGATCATCGGTATATTCTCATGTAATGTGGTAATACCGTCAAAGGTAAGTGTCCTTCTACTAATGTCATGGAAAAAATCCCCAACTGATGTAAATGAAAAATTGAATGTCTTATAAATAAAAAATAATAAGCCTTATTGGAAATTGTATACAGTTACTAACGTAATACCTACAATGGCTTCGTGGACATATTTTGGATGGAGATGTGTAAATGAAAATGGGAGAAGGCGTTACATCACTACATGACAACCAATGCTCTTCATTCCAATAAAATTTCCTTCTCTGATATCATCACAATTCCTCAGATTAGATGTGTATCCATCGGGGAATTTGACCTTATGAATAATCCAGTCAAAAATTTCATCCTTTGCATTCTTAGGTAATCTAAATGCAAAAATTGGACACCTTCCATTATCCGTGAGTTGAAGCTGAGGACGAGAACAAATATCCGGTAAGTCTAATCTAGACTTCAAATTATCTTTGGTTTTCCCTTGAATATTTAGCAGGGTGTTCATTATGTTGTCAAAGAAGTTATTCTCAATGTGTGTGACATCTAGATTATGCCTCAACAAATGGTTTTTCCAACATGGAAAATCCCAGAATACTTTTCTTGTGCCAACTCTGTTGTTCTCATAAACCATCAACATTATGTGTATGTCCATTCCCACAAACATTAGCATCAGCGGTCCTCTCAACACCAAAATAGCTCATTTGGGTTAATAGATCTGTTCCATCTAATTCAAGTGGTGGACCTTCAAGACATCTCTTCTTTGATAATAACTTAGTAGAACGACGATATAGATGATCTGGGGGAAAAAACTTTCAGTGACAATCAAACCAACATGTTTTCTTTCATTCTTCAGTTGGAATGAGTTGGCATTATCGTTACAATATGGACATGCTAGTTTCTCGTGTGTTGTCCATCTAGATAACATACCATACGCTGGAAAAACGCTTATAATCCACATAACAACCACACACATCTTAAAATTTTGTTGTAGCGATAGATCATACACCTCATCCTGATATTTCCATAATTTCTTTAACTCAAATATCAATGATTGCAAAAATACATCAAGTGCTTATCTCAGATGATCTGGGCCAGGTACAAGAACATAAAGAAATAGTCTCGTCTCATACACAAAGATGGAGGAAAATTATAAGGTGTCATAATGACTGGCCATCAATACTTTCTACTATGATTTCGAAAAGGGTGAATCCATATGTACTTAATCTAAGTTAAACTTTTCATTTTTTGTACGCAAAATCTGGATATGTAGGCTGAAAATGATGCCAAGCTTCTGCATTAGAAGGATGTGTAATCTCTCTATCAAATTTATGCTCATCATGCCATCTCATTCCCGCAACTGTTATCTGAGACTGATACAACCTCTTGAGCTTATATGATAGTGGAAAATACTACATCCTCTTGTAAGACACAGAAACTCAACCACCTGTATCTTTATACTTTGGTTTGCAACAATATCGACAATTTGTTCGGTTTTCATCGCGTCTCCAATAGATCATACAATTGTCGATGCACAGGTCTATAACCTGATATGACAATCCAAGCCCCAAAACAATTTTTTGTATCTCGTGATATGAACCCGGAGCAATGTTATACTCTGGCAAGATATCCCTCACAAACTTGGCTATTGCGTCAACACAATCCTCAGCCAAATTATAGCATGTCTTCATCCCCATCAACCTACTTGCAGATGATAAAGGCAAATGACCATTTCCACTTCTTCTATATAATGGCTGATTTGCTGCATCTAACATATCCAAAAATAGTCGTGCTTGTAAATTAGGTTCTTCATTCTAGCTTTCTTCAACAACATGTGCCAAATCTATATTTTTTCTATAAACGTCATTAACCATTTGAACCCTACCAGCCCCAAAATCTAATGTCGTTCTACGTTCTTATATCTTATCGGCCAATGGTTCGCTAGCGCTACTACTACCAACAATATCATGTCTTTCTCCATGTAAATATCTAATCGTATAACCCGGCATAAAACCATAGCAATACAAGTTACCATACTAAATCGATCATGATATTATGAGAATTCTGACATAAAGAGCATACATTTTAACTTACGACTACTTTGTGCCTGAGGTTGTTGACATGATAATTTCATGATTTCACAAACACCACGTACATATTCATCGTTCAAAATCTATGTGTCTTCATTTATCCTTTCACCATCCATCCATGATCGAAAACATGGAGTATATATTGTTTTAAGATTGTGTGTAAGTTTTTGAATGGAAAGTGAGGGTTCTGGTTTTTATATATCTTTTTACTGATGGATTAGTGACAACATGTCCGTCAGTAATATCGAATATATCTGTAGGAAATGGCTTCAAACGGATATTTTTGTACTGGAAAAATTTACTGACGGATATATTGACGGATGTCTCCGTCAATAATTTACCGTCAAAAGTCCATTAATTTTCTGTTATTAATTACTGACGGATTTTCTGATGGACAATTACCATCATAAGCCCTTAAAATCTCGAAAGTGTAAAAATTTTGAGTGATTTCCAACGAGTTGAGGGTTTAAAATCTCGAAAGTGTAATAAAAATATAAGAAAATATATAATGTTTAAATTTACCACAAGAAAAATAGTAAAATAGTAATGTTTTTATAAGAAATTGGATGCACATTTATATGACAGACTTTGTCACAGTATAAATTTTAATCAAAATCATTTTAAGTGAACAAGATTCATTGAGAAAATTATTTGAAATTATTACCATATCAATTTTAAAGTGATTATTAGTAGAAGAGTGAATTTGATGTCGAGACAAACAAGGTTGCGAGCAGTGTCTTCATATCGATAAGAGAGTCGGTCGTTCGTACACATACTAGTATTTTAGACTATCTCCAATGGAGATGTAATGAGTATCTTAAAAAGTATCTAAAACCAAAAAACTTAAAAATAATTCAAAAANATTAGTAGAAGAGTGAATTTGATGTCGAGACAAACAAGGT
Organism: Iberis pinnata; assembly: GCA_900406425.1. NCBI lineage: Eukaryota > Viridiplantae > Streptophyta > Magnoliopsida > Brassicales > Brassicaceae > Iberis > Iberis pinnata. Next base: position 2,653 of record OVBE01004632.1, on the reverse strand, counting down.
TGCGAGCAGTGTCTTCATCTCGATAAGAGAGTCGGTCGTTCGTACACATACTAGTATTTTAGACTATCTCCAATGGAGATTGTAATGAGTATCTTAAAAAGTATCTAAAACCAAAAAACTTAAAAATAATTCAAAAAAAAAATTAAACCATAGAATCGATCTCGAAGCAGAGGTTTGAGAAATCTAATAGAACCCCATAGGTGTCAAATGGGTATTGGTTGTCTTTCAAAAAATTATTAAAAAAAATCTCACCTCTCTCTTTCTATGGCAAAAGGCAAAAGACAAAAAGGAGAAGAAGAGACTGCACGACAATGGATTGTTACCCAACTGCACACACCACACAATACGACCAGTGCGATTCAAGGAGGAGAGTATGCGATAATGGAGAGTGACAAACGATGGTCCCTCGCCGGATAAACCGCTCTGGTTGTGCATTCAAATCGATTTGGGGATTCCAAACCCTATAACTCGTTTCAGATAAAGCGAAAGGTATGCATCATCTTGGTTGTACATTTGGATTGGATTAGATATTGTTGTATGTATATTCAAGTTTCCCTCTGTCTCATTTTGGTGGAAGGTTTCATATCTTTTTGCAATATGACTTTTTGGATTGGAATCATTGTTTCAGAACTTGTGATTCAATAATTTTGGCTATTCAAAAACGGTTGAATTGGATTGTTGTGTGCATACTCAAAATGAAGTTTTCCGGTTTCTCATTTTGGGATTATATGATTTTGCCTTTGACTATACTTGTTGGATAATGGTTGATAAATATAAAATATCTATGTTTTGTGTTCATCATGTTTAGTGTATTTTCTTCAAGGAAAATGAAAGTTGCTTTGAAGGATGTTGTTTTGTCTTCAGATCTTCAATGTGTGCTTATCTATCAATTGGTTTGTAATGTTCAGGAAAGTGAAAGCGAAGAAGATCATAATGAAGATGATGATGAGGAATTAGAGGAACATCATGAACAAGAAACAGAGATACAAGTCAATCCAAAAGCATAACCTGAGGTTGAAAAGAATGGTATAAGGAATTTGTAAAACAGCTTGGTGAGTGATAATCTCGACTTCACTAGTTGTTTCTAAACTCCAATATTGGTTGTTCTTGTGATCATCAAGTCTACGATCATGCTAATAATGCTTCTTGGTTTTGTGGTGATATAAGTATGCTTTCATATGCTTTGATCATTTGTCTTTTCTCTTCATTAGCTTTGGCTTAAACAATGTTCTTTGATGATCAAAAATTTTAGTAATGCTAGGCAAATATCACAACAAAAGTGAGACTTTAGTTTGGTTGTTATTGTGATCATCAAGAAGAAGAAAAAGATGAGAGGTAATTTTGTAAACTTGAATGGTTTTGGTTTGCATTTTTGAGAGTTTGATTGAGTTGCTTTTCATTTATGGATCAATAGATTTTGCATTTTGTAAACTTGAGTTGAGGTTTTGAAATTGTTTTGAGAGTTTTGGTTTTTGTTTTGATAGTTTTGAGATTGGTTTTGAGTTAATTGAGAGATTTGTATTTGAGATACCACCATTGTAGTTAATTTTTAAAAAAATTTCTAAGTAGTATCTCAAAACATTAAATAACAATAAAAACCAATTTTTTATATTTGAGATATTTATTTTTAGATATCACCATTGGAGATGCTCTTAATTTATGAATAGAAATCATAAAGTGTTTGTTTTTATTAGGATACTTTTTCTCAAGATACAATTGTTGATATAAGAAGTTTAAGAGAGGTTTTTGGTCCCCTTTACTCAACGAGACGGGCCGAGTTGGTCCATTTCCCTTCTCACCGTCTCAGGTCATGGCGGGATGTGTTAAGCTCTTTCTTAGCTCATGGTCCAAATCGAATCTATTATAGGTTTAAGCCTTATAGGTTAACCCAATAGAATTACCTCTATCTTCTCTATCATGTTAACTCTACTTCATGATCCAGACTTATTTTTATGTTTTAAGCTCCAACCAGAACCACTCCGCCCCATGACCTATACTGAATCTTAGTGAGCTTTTGTGTGATGGGTCGATCCAAAATAAAAATCATGCATGTTCCTACACAAGGGCTCACTAATTCTCATGTTATGGAATTTGGGAATTATGTTGCTCCCAGCGCAACAACCGCAGATGAATCATATCGTTAAACTAATAGGGTGATATGTTTTATCTTTCAAATTAAGTCAAATAATTGTTTATATATATTTACTAATTTGTGGATATCATGTGTGAGGTTTAGGGTGAAAAATGGATCTCCAAATCAATTTAGCGGATGACATAGTCAAAATGATCGACCAACCAAACAAATTTGACAATGTGGTGAAGGAGGATGCACACATGCCCAAGAACCTAAACCTGATAGTTTAATAATGTGTTCAACAATACTAACAATTAGTGAAGATGTGAGTCAAGTTTGCTATCAACTTTGAGAATCGGATGAGCAAAAAGCCCAAATGACATATAATGTCGGAACAACTTCTTTCCACTCTGAGGAATAAGAAATGGAAAGTTCCTTAATAACTTTTTGTTGTTGCAATTTTGTGTTTCCAAATTAATTTAATTCTTTTTAATAAAATAAACGATGGAATGACTATCATGTATCGAATACAATATGATTCAATAAAGTTTGTGTTAAAAAAAAAAAAAAAAAAAATCA
>OVBE01004631.1:0-23497 GCA_900406425.1 Iberis pinnata | reverse complement strand
AAGAATGGTGATAGTACAACATGAACAGGATATTATCTCTGAGAGATGCTTAATAGAAGTTTAATAGATGGATCATGGACACAAAATTCACTCTTTAGTGGTTGTGGCTGGACGTGGATAAATTCCAACTGAGAGAATCAGTTGATGGGAGCAAAGAACCAACACCNCCAACGGCTTTCACCCCTGCATTCGGAAGTAGAGGCTCTAACTTGGGCAATGGAATGTATGCTACAGCTTTCGAGCTGGCAAGTATTTGGGACGGATAGTAAGAAATTGATTTCTATGTTGCAAGATCTGGAAGCGTGGTCAGGTTTCTCTACAGAGCTTAAGGAGATCAAGAAATTGAGAGAGAAATTGTCTTGTTTTTCTTTAATGTATGTCCCTAGAGGAAAAAATGTAATGTCTGATACGTTAGCTAAGTTAGCTCGCTCCTTCCATAGGACTATGTACTACATTGGTTGTTCTGTTCCGGTCTGGTTCACCAGACCACCTCAAGTTTGAGTAATAGAATAGTCGTTTTGAGGAAAAAAAATCAAATATAATATTTATTAAAAAATAATTTATAAACCATTTAATCTAGAAAATGTAGTTGTGTTAGAGCCGAAAGAATCTCTCTGTTGGGGTCTGGATCTTGCAAAAATTTCCCATCATGATATCATATCGGAATTTGGGATAACTGGGTTTTAATAAGTCTAAATGGTGTTAATACCATATATATATTAGTATCCCGTCTGAAGACTTGTTAGACTCCGTTCCAGAGTATTGTATTACTTTTTTAAGAGGTCAATTACTTTTTATGGGTATATCTTCCCTTTGGTAAGATTCTATGCACTTCTTAGTGATATAATACAACTATATTGTCAGCAAACAAAGAACATAATTAATTACTTAATTTGCATTATAAATTCAAAAATGATGAATATATATTAATTACTCAAATAAAAACTAAAAAAAAATCAAATTTTAAATAATTTGACATTAAAAGATTAGGAATTTCATTTGTTTTATTTTATTTCATAACTAGATTAGGTTCTGCGTGATACGAGGGTAAATGTAAAATATTTAAATTTAAAAAAGATAATCCAAATGATTATATATTCTAATCGACGTTAAAGTTAAAATTTATTTATTATTAAATTTTTTGTAAATTATAATTATAAACATCCATAATTATCGATTATCAAAATTATGAGAAATAATTATCGATATATTTTTGTTATTTTAATCTTATAATATTAATATTTTTCCTGTAGTTTCCATTTAAAATAATATTACTCATTTCTTTTTTGTTATTCTATTATTTCAAAAAAAAAAACTAACAATAAGAAAGTTTCCATTAATTTAAATACTACATTTTCTTTTTTGTTATTCTATTATTTCAACAAAAAAAAAACTAACAATAAGAAAGTTTCCATTAATTTAAATACTACGTTGACACATGTCATGATCTTAATTAACAATAACACGTGTCACGATCTTATTAATTATAATTTTGCTTACGTGTCGCACTCACGTTAAACGCGTTCTGGTTTATATAATAAGATCTTATTTAATTAATTCATATATATGAATTAACATGTTTGGTCAAGGAAAAATTTATCCTCGTCGCTAAATGTCAGGTGAGTATGAAAATTTGGGAGCTTGTCCCACTCAACCATATACCTCTGGTCACTTGTTCCAGAACCTTTCGGTACTACTGGCGACTAATTTGATTAAGAGGTGTCTCCACTCTGATCATGTTTAGTTTGACGTAGTTGGAAGGGAAGAAATGAATTAATATTTGGCCTACTCACCTACTTAATATTAGGAAAGAGTATCAAGAGTATCAATTAACATTATACGCTCCTAGAATATCTTATTTGTATTCCTTAAACCACTATTTCTGAATGTATATATATTTTGTAAACTCTGNTAATATTAGGAAAGAGTATCAAGAGTATCAATTAACATTATACGCTCCTAGAATATCTCATTTGTATTCCTTAAACCACTATTTCTGAATGTATATATATTTTGTAAACTCTGTACATTTTAACATAATAAGAGAATACGAGTTACTTTTACCTTATATGGTATCAGAGCAGTCCTAAACCTAATTTTCTTCTTCTTCATCGCCTTTTTTTTTTCTTCTCTACTTCTTCTTCTTCTTCTTCTTCTTCTTCATCTTCATCTTCTTCTTCTGCGTTAATGGCGCCTCCTACCAACAATATTACACCTTCCTCTTCTGCTGATACAATCACCATTAACAACACTACCATTCTTAACGTCAACATGTCTAACGTCACCAAGCTGTCTTCTACCAATTACATCATGTGGAGTAGACAGATTCAATCACTTCTTCGAGGATATTCTATCTCGTCTCATATTGATCCAAATGGTGATGTACCAGCAGCCACCATCTCCACTGATGAGGTTCTCTCCCAAAAGCCTGCGTTTGAACTCTGGACTTGCTAGGATCAGCTTATTTACAGTGCTCTCCTTGGTGCCATGACTCCAAATGTTCAGCCTCTGGTCTCCATGGCACTTATTGCTGCTGAAATATGGACTACTCTTGCTAATACATTTGCCAAGCCTAGCAGGAGACACATCAAAAACATCCAGAATCAAATCAAGCATTGGACTAAGGATACTAAGTCCTTCCCTGAATACTTTCCAGGTCTCACTATCAGGTTTGATCAACTTGGCTTACTTGGAAAAATGATTGATCATGGGGATCAAATCGATTATATTCTAGATGGGTTACCTGAAGAATATAAATCTATTGTTGATCAAATGGGTGGACGTGAGACTCCTCCGTCTCTTACAGAGCTGTTTGAGAAGCTCATCAACCATGAAGCTAAGCTTCAATCTGTTCTGGTCATTCCTCATCTTCCTGTCTCTGCAAACTATGTTAATCATAAGCTCAAATCTGGTAACAAGAACCAGAAACACAATCCACAATGGCAGCAGTATTCACAAACCTCTCATACTCGTTCTCCTCGTCCATATGGTGGGCGGTGCCAAATCTGTGGTCACCAAGGCCATTCTGCGAAGAGATGCTCTCAATTGCAAGTGTTTCAGCAACAGAGTTAGCCTCCCCTTCTTCCTACTCCGCCTTATCCATCCATGCCATGGCAACCGCGGGCTAATTTCACCACTGCTAATCAGATGCAGCCTTGGATTGTTGACACAGGTGCTACTCATCATATCACTACTGATATTAGCAACCTGTCCCTTCATCAGCCATATCAAGGTGGAGAAGAAGTACAACTAGGTGATGGTAGTGGTCTTCCCATCACAAATACTGGTTCTCTCAATCTCTCTACTTCTTCTACTCCTCTTAAGTTATCTGATGTCCTATGTGTACCTGCCATTAACAAGAACCTTATATCAGTGTTTAAGTTATGTAACACTAATCATGTTTATGTTGTTTTCTATCCTTCCTTCTTTCAGGTGAGGGATCTGAACTCGGGAATCCTGTTGTTCCAAGGAACTACAAATAATGGGCTGTATGAGTGGTGTACCAAACAGAATTTTCCTACCATTTTCTTTGCCACACCTACTGTTAAAGCTTCTTTTCGGGATTGGCATTCACGTCTTGGCCATCCTTCCTATCTTATTCTAAAAAAGATTTTATCTAAGTTTTTGTTACCTCTTAATGATTCTATTTCAAAATAATTTTCTTGTTTGGATTGTCTCACTAATAAAAGCCACAAATTATCATTTTCTCATACAACTATTTCTTCTAAACGTCTATTAGAATACCTTTTCTCAGATTTATGGTCTTCTCCCATTATCTCTAGAGATAATTACAAATATTATCTAATCATTGTTGATCACTATACCCGCTATATATGGTTCTATCCTCTTAAACTCAAATCTCATGTTAAACAAACTTTTACCTTATTCAAAACCTTAGCAGAAAATAGATTCCAACAAAAAATTGGTACCTTGTTTTCTGACAATGGTGGAAAATTTATCTCATTACGTCCTTTTCTCACCAATTCCGGTATCACTCATCTCACTACTCCTCCTCACACACCCGAGCATAACGGTCTCTCGGAACGACGACATTGTCATATCGTGGAGACTGGTCTTTCACTTCTTCAACATGCTTCTCTTCCCACTTCCTACTAGTCTTATGCCTTCTTTTGTGCTGTATATCTCATCAATCGTCTCCCAACTCCAGTCCTTTCCTTTACTTCACCTTACAAACTTCTCTTTCAAAGTGAACCCAATTACTCTAAACTTAAAGTTTTTGGGTGCCAATGCTTTCCTTGGCTCCGACCATACCGCTCTCATAAGATTGAGCCACGATCCACGCCTTGTATCTTTCTCGGTTATTCCCTTACCCAAAATGCCTATCTCTGCCTTGATCCTAAGTCTAATCGTCTTTATGTTTCTCGCCATGTCAGATTTGATGAACATACTTTTCCCTTTTCCATTCTCTCTGCTTCTTCTTCCTCAATTCCTATTCCCGTTTCTAGTTCTTCTTCCTTTCTTCCTGTTATCCTTCCTGTTTCTTCACCACTCAACGCCACCCCACAGCCCATGATTCTGCGGTCACCTCCCTCACTTGCGATGGTTGGACAGACGGCAACATCAACAGATTCTTCGTCGGAACGCGTGAATCCATCGCCGGAATCTACGCCTTCCAATTTATCTCACACTCCTGGATTTTTAATTTCAACGACACAAGAACAGGTTAATAATGTGGGCCATATTATGTCTCAAGCCCATCATGTACCCTCTACGTCACAACAACAAGTTAATGATGTGGGCCATATTGTGTCTAAGCCCATCTTGCACCCTCTACGTCACAACAACAAGTTCATGATGTGGGGCATCATTTTCCTCAAGCCCATTCCTTACCTTCTTCGTTGGGCCCAAATAATGATCAATCTCAAGCCCAATTATCAAGTCCAAATTCACCTGTAGCTTCTTCCTCACCTCAAGTTTCTCCGACAACAGAAGTTATTGTTAATAATCATCTGATGGCAACTCGTGGTAAACTTGGCATTAAGAAGTCTAACTCTCTTTATGCTCTATCCATGGTCATCTCTTCGGCGACGTCTCAGGTAATACCAAAATCCATCACTCAAGCTTTAGCAGACCCTAATTGGAGAGATGCAGTCACGGCAGCGTTTAATTCGTTGGTTCAGAACCGGACCTATTCTCTGGTTCCCCGCTCACAGAATCAGAATATTGTTGGTTGTCGATGGATATTCACCATCAAATATGGCTCTGACGGTTCCATTAAGCGATACAAGGCCTGTCTCCTTGCTAAGGGTTATACACAACAACCGGGTATTGATTTCACGGAAACCTTCAGTCATGTTATTAAAGCAACTACTATTCGGCTTGTTCTTGATATTGCTGTCAGCAGAAATTGGGTAATCAAACAGGTTGACGTGAACAATGCTTTTCTGCAAGGTTCTCTTTCCGAGGAGGTTTATGTGACTCAGCCACCGGGATTTGTCGATCCGGATCATCCCAGTCATGTTTGCAGACTTCACAAGGCTCTCTACGGTTTCAAACAGGCTCCTCGAGCCTGGTATTGTGAACTAAGCAAGTATTTAATCCAATCAGGTTTTATCAACTCATTGGCAGACACTTCTCTCTTTATTCTTAAACGACCCAACAGCCTTGTTTACCTGATTATTTACGTAGACAACATTATTATTACTGGGAATGATGCCGCTCTTGTTAATCAGACATTACAGGTATTAGCCACAAGATTCTCCATCAAAGAACCCGAGGACCTCAACTATTTTCTTGGAATTGAGGCATCTCGCACTAAAGCTGGTTTGTATCTTCATCAACACAAATACATCATTGATTTACTTCAGCGGCTTAATATGCAGGATGAAAAACCTGTGTCTACTCCTATGGCACCATATCCAAAGCTCTCTCTTCGATCTGGTTCTCCAATGTCTGACCCAACTCTGTTCCGGTCAACAATTGGCAGTTTACAGTATCTTTCGTTCACCAGGCCCGACATTAGCTTTGCTGTTAACAGATTGTCACAGTTCATGCACTCTCCAACCGATCTTCATTGGCAAGCCACCAAACGTTTGTTGCGGTACCTTGTTGGCACTTCAACACATGGTTTATTCTTCAGCTCTTCTAATNATACAAAGATCTGAATATACCTGGATATTCTGCAGCGGAACACTAACTGAATTAGTCTAGGGTTTCTGAGCACTCCAAGTGTCGTGCCTCTACCGGTATCCACACGCACACAAACTGGATCTGACTTAGTATGCTAGTACCACAGAGATCTAATCTCATAAAAAAGAATCATCGCAACGAACCATTCGTCTCTGCCTCTTTTCTCTCTAGGGTTTTTGTTAATCTTAGTTTCTCTTCTTTTTTTATTCTATACGTAAGTCACGTATATATACTTGTTAATGTTTATAACATTAACCTAATGGATCAAGCCCATTATCAAGTATGATTCATAATCACACGTACATGACTTATGTAATTAACATGTAATTATCTTTAATTCCTTTTATTTAAAACAGAAAATTTATTATTATATGTTTATCTTATAAACATATAATTAATAACTNNTTGCGGTACCTTGTTGGCACTTCAACACATGGTTTATTCTTCAGCTCTTCTAATCTAAGTACACTACACGCCTACTCCGACGCTAATTGGGCAGGTGATGCGGATGATTATATTTCCACAAATGGTTACATTGTTTAACTGGGTCATCATCATATTTCTTGGTCATCCAAGAAACAGAAAACTGTTGCTCGATCTTCTACTGAAGCAGAATACAGAGCGGTAGCTAATACTTCTGCAGAACTTCGGTGGATTTTCTCTCTTCTTACTGAATTGGGTATCTACATCAAATCACCACCGGTCATCTATTGTGATAATGTTGGTGCTATATATTTGTGTGCTAATCCTGTCTTTCATAGTCGGATGAAGCATGTAGCTCTTGATATCATTTTATCCGGACTCAAATTGCCTCGGGAATTCTTCGTGTCAGTCATGTTTCCACAAAGGACCAGCTTGCTGATGCAATGACAAATTCGTTACCTCGACCGCACTTCACACTCATCACGTCCAAGATCGGACTCACCAAGGCGGTTCCGTCTTGCGGGGGCATATTAGGAAAGAGTATCAAGAGTATCAATTAACATTATACGCTCCTAGAATATCTCATTTGTATTCCTTAAACCACTATCTCTGGATGTATATATATTTTGTAAACTCTGTACATTTTAACATAATAAGAGAATACGAGTTACTTTTACCTTATACTTAATTCCTACCACCTATACTTGCAAATATTGATGTCTCCTGGATTTCTCCATTCTCTCTGAAGAAGGTCATGAATAATTTTCCGTGTTAGAAGAGCTAAGATTGAGCCTACGTCCATCGTATTGGAAGTTGAGGCAGAATACTTTTTGTATGGCTTCCTCTACTTTCTCACGCCTCAACAACCAACCGCTTACCTATGCATTGATAATGTGCATCTCCATCACCTCCTTTTTATTAGCTTTCAATGATTCATCATCAATACGAACGTTTTCACTTAGTATGGCATCCTTCACTTTTGTACACCTAATTTGTGATGTCGGTTTGTATAGGATATGGGTTCTTCACTCCAAACCCAATGAACGAAGCCCACTGCAAAAGCCCATACACGAAGGCCCACCCTGAAGATCAACGAGGCAAGCGAAGCCGCCGAAGGAACAGTACACCTAGTCCCCCTAAACCCGGCGAACAGTGACCTACAGACCAACTCGCCGGAGGAACAGGATACCTAACCAACTGCTCCGCTTAGCCGAATGATGACGTAGGAAGCATTATAAATAGAGGAAAAGCTCCCACTGTGGTCGGCATTAATAGAGATGAGACGTTAGAGAGAAGTTAGAGTGATAAATCGACGACCTGAATTTTCTTGTAATTGTTTAGGTGCGTCAGATTTATCGACGCACTTAGTCCATTTTACATTTGTAATCCTTCTTATCAAATACGAACCTAAATCAAAGATGATCGACGATCCTAGATTCAACAGATCAGTTAACGGATTTCTTGGCACTGCACGAACACCTCACCACTCCATCCTAAACTTTTTTTTGTCACTACACTTAATTGACTCTATAATATCTATTGTTCATGTCGACCAAATAAAAAAAAGAAATAATTGGCCAAAAGTCTTCTTCGATTATATATACAAAACATTGGCACATGTCAAAACTAGCCGTTGCCATTATTATTTTTTGAAACAGCCGCTCCTTGTCTCTCTTAAGCTTTACCCTCATCTCAGAAAATGCTCGCTCACTGTTTAGACGAAAACGCCATGACCTGTATCAGAAAACGATCATCCGATTCGGAGCTTCAATGTCAACCTCGCCTCAGATCTCCTCTCTCCGAGAATCTTTCTCCTCTCCTATATAGTCCTGCTCCTCATAGCTTGCCTCCTTCGAAATTGGATACCGTCGTATCATCCCCTAAAATAGTAACTCCTGAAGATGATTCCGACGATGAAGATATGAGTATTGCATCTGTTTCAAGCAACGGAGGAGGAGGATGCAACGAGTTATTCTCCGATTTCGATCTCGAAGATTACGAGGAAGAAGCAATGATGGTTGGGAGGGGACGTTACAATGACGAAGAAGAAGTTCTTGGGGTTAAGTCTTGCTCGAAATTGGACAGAGGAATTTTGAAGGATAAAAATCTGAGAATTGAAGTTCAATTAAAGAACAGAAGAGTCACAGACAGTGAATTAGGGCTTCAGAAATTCGCACTGAAAAATTCAACTCCAGCTAGCTATCTCCAAGATCAACGACCTCATAATTNAAGAACAGAAGAGTCACAGACAGTGAATTAGGGCTTCGGAAATTCGCACTGAAAAATTCAACTCCAGCTAGCTATCTCCAAGATCAACGACCTCATAATTTGAGTTCCACGGTACCGATTTGGCTTCATCGAAATTTTAATTTTGTGTAGTTTTTAGATTTATACTAAACTTGGGACTAAATTCTTTTATAGGGTTCGGTGTATTGGGATATTGAAGATATAGGAACTCCAAGTGCACCACCTATAATGGAAATCGGACAAGAAGAAGATAACAACTTGGAAATAGAAAAGGAAATTGAGCAGATTGAGAATGAGATTTGCAGACAATCAGGATTGGAGAGGAATCAAGGAATACATTTGTATAGAGATGCAGAAGTAGGGGAAAGGTATTCATTCATTCAAGACTGTAGCAAGCTTTATATTTGTTCTAAGTACCAGTTCTTGATGTTTTTGACTGTTTGGTTGGTGCAGTGTGAGGGACACTAAAACTGCTGAAGATACACAAATCCAGGAAATCAGCTCGGATGAACTAAATTGCCATAGCATCAGGTTACGTAACTTAAATTTCTTCACAACCCAAAATGAAAGAATTGTTGAGTGTTGTTAGGACTTACAAAATGTAGTCGTTTCTTCTATTGGCAGCGATCAATATGCTTGGCAAAGTCTTCTTGCATATGATGCTTGTGTAAGACTATGTTTGTATACATGGTCAAAGGGTTCTTCTGAGGCACCTGAGTTTTTGCATGATGAGTGTCGTCTTCTTCGAGGTGCATTTGGGTAAGACATATGTTTTCTTCTTTATTTAATAGTTCCTGATACTTTATATGACTTATTTGTCTTCTATTGAGTTACTGAACCTGTCCTGTATTTGTATGTGTCGTCATAGTTTGCATAAGTTCCTCTTGCAACCTCGGGCTGTACAGATTAAGGAAAACAAAGATGTGAAAGTAGAGCAAAATACGCCTTTGAAGTCTAAAACCCTAGTCAGGAAATTAAGGGTGGAAGGTAAATTATTCTTTTCTCTTGTAACTTGTAAGCTAAAACTTTAATGCAAAATAAGTTGTATAGATGCGTATATGAATCAGACATTTATACGACTTTAATTTTATTTATTTATAGTAAAGAGACTTCGAATGATACCACAACGCAAACTTAGAGCCACAGATTCGCTGCGGAGTTTAATAAATTTGCAAATGGGGGCAGAGTATTGCAAACAAGTTTCATCACTTGTCAAGACTGGGATGAGTTCAATTAAAATAGCTACCATTTCAGCAGTTTCAGAAGGTTTGCTTTCGTTATAGGGAAATGGAACATATACAACAATTTGCATGATATTTAGCTGTGAAATTAATTTGTCTAGGCCTGTTCATTTGTGCCTAAAAGTATCTCAATATTTTTCTGGTTGGACACTGTTTATTAAATGGAATATATAGTAGCCCCCTGTTGATATGAGATGACATGACTCATTATTGTGATTCTACTCGCAGAACAATATTCTTGCCACCTTTACATGAAGAGCACATCAGAAGAAGGTCAAACTCAAGGATCTTCTGTTTGTTTGCTACCAGGAACTGGAAGTCATGTCTTGTAAGCTTTTTTTTCTCTTGAAAATCAATATATGCATGTTCCAAAACTGGGATTGATTTTTACAAAAATATGTCTGCAAGGTGTTGTTTGGTTTTTTTTTTCCTTTTCTAAATTTCCTACTTTGTTTGAATACAAGAACTTCTCATTGTATGCTCCATAATTTTGTTTCATAGTTTTTCCGAGTACATAAAGTTTTACTGACAACTCCTTCTTTAGTTTTCCCGAGTCTGAAGGTGACACTCTTGTAATTGAAGTACAAGATAAGAAGAAATCAGTTCAAGGAAAAGCAACGATATTTATGGAATCGTTAACTGCCAGTCTGGTAATTATGTCTTATTTTGCTTCTGTAAAATATATGTTCTGCTGCTTAAGAAAATTAGACACAGTGAAGCAAAATCAAAATTTGTTCAGAACGAAAATAATAAATGGTGGCCACTAAACCATGGTGAAGAATGTGTTGGAAAAATCCAGCTCTTTATTGGCAGCACAACCTCACCCGATGAGGACTATCACATAAAGGTTTGTTTTTCCTCCAACAATTAGATTATCTATGTTTTATTCACTGAGATAGTTCCCGCACTAATGTTCTGCATTTCTTTGTATGTTATAGAATGCACCTGTTGTCGAGACACTAGCATACGATTTGCTACTAGAAGCTGCTACACGTGCTCAAAACTTTCATTCTCAAAACTTAACTCTTAATGGATCTTGGAAATGGCTTTTAAGCGAATTTGCAGAATATTATGGAGTTTCTAATTCATACACCAAATTGAGGTACTCATAAAGATAAGAAGTTAGACTCTCTTGTATCTATTAGAATTTAATTGCCTGGAGTTGAAGGTTTTACACCACCGTTGCAGATATCTCTCACATGTAATGAAGGTGGCAACTCCAACAAAAACTTGCTTACAAATGGTGCATGAGTTACTTGTACCCATCTATAGAGCTCAAAGTGAGAGAAGTTTGACCAGGCAGGAGGTAATTGTCCATTTCTTTTTAGAATTGAAAAAATCTGATGCCATCTCACCAAAACAAAAGACTTTAGATTCGAGTTATCACATTTTAGTTTGAAATCTGTTTGTTTGATTATCTCACATGTTCTACTTTTGCAGAAAAGTATCTTTATGGACTGTGAAATAGAGATAGAAAAACTCTTGAGCAATGTTTTTGAAAACTACAAGTCCTTAGATGAAAGCTTCCCTTCAGGATTGACAGATACATCTAGTCTCTTGCAAGAGTCTGCTTTGACAGCACTTTCTCCAGCTGTTCAAGTTTTTGGCCTCCTCCATGATATATTGTCTCTCGAAGCACAACATATTTTAAAGAATTACCTTCAGGTACGATATTCAACTTTGTCCTCTTATGTAAAAATTTAACAATCATTGAATGGTTTCAAATTTTTAAGATACTGAGAATATAATGTTGACAATTTTCTTGTTTAATCAAAAACCTGTCATAGACAGCAGCAAAGAAGCGGTGTTGGAAGCACATGGTCGAAACAGATGAGTATATTTCCTGCAACTCTGAAGGTTTTCTTTTGGACTCTGTCACTATCTCAACAGCTTACCTGAGAATGAAGAATCTTTGTCTAAACATATGCAACGAAATTGAGACCGATATAAAGATTACAAATAAACATGTACTCCCAAGGTAATATGATCCAATCCAAACAAAGAACTTATATTTGTCATCTGGTTTACTTCTTGAAATTTTCGTCCGAGTATCGATACTAATTTGCTCTAATCATCTCATATTTTGTTTGTAAGCTCAATCGACCTATCAAATATAGCAGCTCCTGTATACAACACTCAGCTATGCAACCGGCTCAGGGCATTTCTATCAGCAGTTCCACCGTCCTGCCCACTACCTCATGTCAATGAGCTTTTGATAGCAGTTTCTGATTTTGAAAAAAAACTCGATTCATGGGGCATCAGGTTTAGCATTAGCTTTTGGAAACAAAATCAATACCTTATGAGATCTCACTAGTTCTCTTATAACAATTTTGTTTTGTTTTGCTTTACACAGTCCAGTCCAGGGTGGTGTTGACTCTAGGGAATTATTTCACAACTACATAATGGTTTGGATACATGACATGGAACTTAGGCTACTCGACCGATGCAGAGCGGAAAAGGTACCAACTGATCATTTTGGGTTTATCCTTAATATAAATAAGCATATCATTTGGCTGTAGTAAGCTCGGGATGGATGGATGTTTGGCAGGTCACCTGGTTTGGTGTAATGACAAACCACTCAACTTCACCTTTTGCTGAGGACATGTATGGGAGAATAATAGATTCTCTTATAGAGTATGAAGTTGTTATTAGTCGATGGCCACAATACACCGTAATCTTGGAAAATGTAAGTTACAAAATTATATGTGATAAAACTTTGCAATTAATTAGAATAGTTATCAAGACTAACTTGGACTCACTCTATTGACAGACTGCTTCAACCGTAGAAAGAGCGATTGTTAAATCACTGGAGAAGCAATACATTGACGTACTGACTCCTTTAAAAAAAGGTATTCCAAAGAGGCTTCACATGCATGTTCAGAAGCTGACAAGAAGGCAATCATCTGCTCTCTACTCTGTTCCAACTCAAGTAAGATTACACCAAGCGAGCATGAACATTAGAACTTTCTACATTTATAACTAACAAGGATTTGTTGCTGAAACAGCTTGGAACTTTCGTCAACACCATAAAGAGAATTCTTGATGTTCTACATTGTAGAGTTGAAGATATCTTGAAACAGTGGGCTTGTTGTCTTCCTGTTGTTGAAGACAAGAAGTCTCCCTTTGGTGAACAGATGAGTGTAATCACGGTTTTGCTCAGGACTAAATATAGAAACTACATGCAAGCCGCAGTTGATAAACTTGTTAGCAATGTAAGTCATATATAATCTGCATTTTGAATCTATGCATGTTTTGATTAAAAATCTCTGGTTTCAGATGCAATCACACAAAAGCACAAGACTGAAGAGAATCTTAGAGGAGATAAAAGAAAATGAGAGAGAAGTCAAAGTCCGTGAACGTATGGAGACATTATGCTCACAAATCACAGACTCAATTAAAAATCTCCACGATGTCTTCACAAGCCAGATATTTGTAGCTTCGTGCCGCCTTTTCTGGGATCGATTGGCACAGGTGATGATGACTCCTACACATAAAGATACAAAATTGGCTCTATAGACTAAGGGTGGGGATTCGGTTTTTCCGGTTATTTATTTATTTATTATGAATTGAATTAAATATACTTTCGGTTCGACACTCTGTCTGTTTATTCGGTTCGGTTTTCATTTCTACAATTCGGTTTTCGGTTTGAAAATCTTGAAATATATTTTGATTTGGTTATTTTCCAATTTATTCGGTTAATTCTAGCAAATTTGGTTTTGTTCAATTCGATTGATATAGTATAAAATAAAATTGATGCTGACCCGGACTGAAAATCGAACTAAATTTAATAATTCACTGAATAAAATAGAATAAATTGAACTGAATTCGGTTTAGTTCGGTTAAAATGCACCCCCACCCCCACTATTATAGATGATTCTTTGATTCTGNTCGAACTAAATTTAATAATTCACTGAATAAAATAGAATAAATTGAACTGAATTCGGTTAAAATGCACCCCCACCCCCACTATTATAGATGATTCTTTGATTCTTACATATTTGAACGTAGGTGGTATTGAAGTTTCTTGAGGGAAGAAAAGAGAATGAAGTAGGGTACAGAGGATCTTACTATGCTCTTGGGGTAATATATTATTTTTTTTTTA
This sequence comes from Iberis pinnata, assembly GCA_900406425.1. Taxonomy (NCBI): domain Eukaryota; kingdom Viridiplantae; phylum Streptophyta; class Magnoliopsida; order Brassicales; family Brassicaceae; genus Iberis; species Iberis pinnata. The sequence continues at coordinate 9,334 of OVBE01004631.1, read as the reverse complement.
AAGTATAGCACTCAAAATATAAATAGACAAATCTTATGGGGTGTGCGCAGATTTTGGAGGATACGTTTGCATCAGAGATGCAGAGGCTTCAAGGGAACATGCTACAAGAGAAAGATACAGAGGCTCCTCGTTCAGTGATGGAGGCGCGTTCCATTCTCTCTAGAGACACTACTAATCACTCTTCTTACTTCTTTGTCTAGTTCTTCATTTATATAAACACATGTTCAATTTATTATATTCATTTGTTTTTATATATCGTATATATATATGATGAACTCTCCAACATGTCTAATATGATAAATAAAGATTGTCCCAAAACATAATATGCTTATTGTTTCGTTTTAGTGATTTACTGTTGTTTTCTTTTTATCAATGCTTTAGTTTCAATAAATGTTATAGGCATATGGAATGAAGTAGGCTACAAAGGATCATGAACCATTGAGGCTTGTGTCCAATTCCTATTCCAAATATGATTCCAAGTGCTAAGCCCGTCTTGGCAGCAATCCAGCTCAATACTTCTTCGATTGCGTGTCAACGTGTCTACCGTTCTGGTCGAGAGGAGGACCACGGTCGAGAGGAGGACCACAAATTCAACATAAATGGCTTTCCGAAAACCAAAGGAAAAAAAATTTAACACAAAAAATAAAATCGTAAAGGCCGTCTAAGATGTTGAACTTATTTATCTTATTTGCCAACGCAACATCAAAAAATTTTAAAAATTGAAAACACGGTGTCTTTTAATTTTATTGGTGTTTAGGTACTTTCACTTAATAAGATTACTATCATGTCCCTATAATTAGTTGTAGATAATTATTATGCCAATATAAATTTATAATTTTAATAATATATTTTGTAACAATATATTTCAAAAAGAAAATACAGTAAAGAATTAAAAGAAAGTAATAAAACTAAGACATTAATTTGGTTATTATGTAAAGATCTTCACTCCCATGTTTCAAACCAATAAATCATTCTTTTCATTTGTCATTTGTGTCGCTAATCTATCGAAAGGTTCATCTTTTTTAGTGTAATCATCTTATTCATTTTATTATTTGGAATCTATTATTTTTTTTCTTTCAACCTCGACTGTTTTGGGATGTTATACAAGGAGAAGTTCAATCTCAATTAATTTAGAAATTCATATTCTAGTGTAACCTTGTCTCTATCATAACTTTGATTTTATGTTTTTTCTTGGTCGAACTGGTTTTATGTTTTAAATGGGGTTTTGAGGTATAAAGAAACTTCAACTGTTTTCTATTGTTACTTGAGATGTTATATAAACAGAAGATTCATTTACATATACATCAGCAACACTATTAGTTTATTAATTTCTCTCACAATTTGGGGATAATATGGTTAAACGGTGAGACAAATATTGATTACGTGATATTTTCGACTGAAATTGTATTGTTTGATTGTTTAATTTCTCCAGTCGGCGATTCTTATTAGATTGTTTGATTGTTCTTATAGAATGTTCTAAACGATTGTGATTATGGTTTTTAGGGTTCTTAGTTGATTGTTTGTTTCGTGTTTTTATGGTTATTAGGAGATTTTTTCTTTCGGGTTTTTAGGGTTCTTAGGAGATTTTATTCATCTGATGTCGTCTAATGCATAAACGAAATATTATGTGTTCATTTCTTATTCATTTGAATTCTTCATGTGAACTACAAAATCATGGTTCCGTTTTTTCTTCCGGTTTGAATGAACAATCTAATTAGTTGTTAACATAAAAATCATGTTTTGATTTCTTTTTCATATGATTTCTGACATGTGCATTAGAGTTCTTGAGAAGATCTTATGTTGAGCCAAATGAACCTCTTATATCTTATGTCAGAAGATCAGCCAGAAACAAGAAACCAGATGAACAAATTGTATTCACATAAACAAAATAAAATCACCGTGAACAATATACATTCATATGACCAATAACCAAGATATATATATATATATATATATATTCATGTGAACAGGGATGCATTCATAAGAATACAATTGTGTTCATGAACACACACGTAAATTGGTTCATGAATAATTGATTTCCAATCAAATTTGTGTTCTTACAAATCTTCAAGTCTATTGTAGTTGTCCAAAACTTAAACATGAACAAAATATAACCTCATGAACAAAATAATTTCATATGACAATAACATGTAAATACTTTCATATGAATATACAAGTGTTCAAATGAATACATTTTTGTGTTCATATGAACACACATATATTGTTGACAAAGAATTATTTCCAATCCTAGTAAATCTAGTTTCCTTATTGGCTAATGATTTTATATATTGTAATATTGAAGCATTTTTTACTTTCCTAAAATTGTACACGCATGATTACATTTTTAATTCATAAAAAATATAAATCTTATATTTATATTAATTTTAAAAGTATATTGTTTTTTATTTTATTTTTTTAATTATGGAGGGATAGTATGGGCAATAATTTTTTATTCTTTTCCAAAAACCACCCAAATCACTAATTAAGCTCATGTACCTACCCATTTCCCCTATTTGAAATAAAAATACACCTATTTCGCTAAATCAATCAAAAATATATGCTATGTGATCACCAATTATTAAGCAAAAGTTTTGAAGCAAACTAAACATCCTAATTATTAACTACAACTGCCTAGAAGTGCAAAACATTCAAAATATTCCTTCAAGAATTTCATTACACAACCAACCTTCGAATAATAAAATACTAAAGTTTAGAACTAACTTTTTCAAGTCCATACGTATACAAAATCTGTCTATGTTTCTGGAGCTTCCCTTCGCCTCATGCGATCTATTTCCGTCTTCATACGGTGGTCCGATCTTCCTACTCACACCTTACATGCACTCTTCTTGATCTGATTTCTCTTCCTTATTGTGTTCTCTATTAGTTCTCTGCTTTTGTCTGATTTCTCCTTCTTCTCGACTTCTCCCCTCTTCTCAGATAAGTATATATACTTTTATGGTTATTTTCTTTCTTTGGCGACAATGTCTAATGACATATGGAAATTAGCTCAACTTGGGTTCTGATATCATCCCATGCCATCCGATTACTAATGGTCAACAACACCGTGATGAACGTAATCGTCCCAGTTTAGTAGTTTGGTGTCTTAACCCTAGTCATCATAATGTACATGCGGTAAAACAGACCCCTACCTCAAGCTTGGAAGCTAAAAGGTCATGTAACATCTAGGGTCCTGGATGAGCAAACGGTCCAATTTTATTTCAAATCTCATCAGCTTTAAACTGCACTGGATTCTGGTCCCTAGTTATTCAAGGATTGGATGCTTGCAATTGATCGTTGGACTAGGAGATCATTCCCTGATTACCTGCAATATTTGTTGTATAGGGTTTAGATTCTGAATATTCCCCGAGAATGTCTTGATGATTCAGTGATATATGAACTTGGTTAGCAGATTGATTCAAGCTCAGTTGAAGATGTTTGTATCCAAGAACGCAATGCAGGTAAATTGGCTGAAGCTCGGGTTCGCATTAAGGTGAATACTTCATCTAAACTAATATTCACCTGCTATATTCAGTTTGAATGTGTTGCTCCACCAACAATGATTCGGTATGTGTTCGACCGTCTGCGTAAATTATGTTTTACTTGTGGTGCATTAACTCATGAAGCTTCTACTTGTACTGCTAACCAAGGAGATGAGGTTCATGCATACATCCCTCTTGATCCTGCCTCTTCTTATCGAAAATGTTTCCCAGCCTGCTCATGTTCCTGATTTGCCTAAATCTTCATCTCCTGTCCAAATTGTTCCCTCAATAGAAGTGATTAGACGTTGACAGAAGCTCATATATGAACTGGGTCGTAAGAGGAAATCTGATGCTTTGACTATTAATGATGCTACATCTTCAAGTATACCTAGAATTGAAAAATATTTGATTGCTAAGCGGAGGGTGGAACCCCTTAAACCACCCATTGATCCATAAGGCATCTACATTGGAATTGTCAGGGACTTAGGAAAACCTTGACAATTCATCAACTTTTTGGAATCATGAATATATATAATCCTGATTTGATGTTCCTTTCGGAGACCATGAATAAGTATAACTATGTTATTAGTATTGGTAAGAAGCTGGGATTTAAAAACTTTTTTGTGCATTTTCATCTAGGAAAAAAGAAAGGTATAGTTTTCTTTTGGAAAGATCATCTAGACATCAGCCCTCCACTGGTCTCATATGCTAACTACAATGAATTTCGGATTAGATATGCTAGTGTTTCCTCTAATTTGATTTATATGGCCCACCATAGAAGACAATCATAGCTCACTTCTGGCAATCACTGGGAAAAAATGTTGGTGCAAGTAGTTCTACTAGAACCATGAGTCTCTACTTTGGAGATTTTAATGACATTAGGTCTCAACAGGAAAAGAAAGGATGCCGTCTGCGATCACCCAATTTATTTGCAACCTTTCAAACTTTCATATCCAATTTGCGCGGTAGTGATATGCACTCTTATAGGGGCCAATTCATATGGACTGTTGACAAGATCCTAGATCTACTCCGTTGAAAGGCTCTATGAATTTCGAACCAATGGCTTGATGATGGCTCGGTTTATGCTTGAAATTGGCTCGGACAGATTGGTTGTGGCTCGGGTGGCTTATAACAGGTCTCGGGCTTGGCTCGAGCTTGCCTCGGTGACTTGAGACTTGGCCCGAAAGTCTTGGCTCGGGCTTTGAACAGGTTTGGCTCAAGATAAGGCTTAACAGCCTAGTAGCTTGGCCTCTAAGCTTCGGGTAACTTGCGGTAGAAGTGTTTTGGCCGAGACTTGTGGATTAAGTCTTAGCCGAAGATTGTATTGATGTTTTGGTGATTTTCGATGATGGAATGAAAGAAAAGAGAGATGTTTTAACTTGATTGTTTTGTGAGATGAACAATCAATAGTTTGTAGGATTCCTGGATCTATTACAAATGTAGGTTTCCGGGATTCTAAATCCAATGAGCAAGAGATAGAAGGTGTTTTTCTCAAACAACATAAAAGGGTTTTTACTTAAAACTTGCTGAAAAATAACATAGGGTTCGACATCTATTTATAGGCTAAGAGCCTAAGGGTTTTCCTAAAAGAAATAGAAAACAAAATCCTAATAGAAATAAGAATAGGCCAATTAAGGAATGGAAATGGAAATCAATCCCATTCCTTTAAGATTTTCGAAATAATAGGCCCATTAAGACAATTTGAGAATGAAAATCACTCTCTTTATTTCGCCCAAGTGTCTATTGAGAAATAGACACTCATTTCAAATTCATCTCAGCTAGCTTTAACGAAGTGGATAAAAGTGCCTCGTTGAAACCTTAGTGATTGACCAAAAACCCAAAGTGGGAAAAAGCGATCATCTCAACTAAGGAAAAAAGAGTACAGTCATTTACCCACTAGCTAACTGATCAGAGATCTGGTTCTTCTGGAACTTCAAGCCTGAACAACATAAAGATGTTGCAAGCTTGATCTTCATCGTCTGAAAGCTGCATCACATGGGCCTGATTCGCCAATTCTTTTTTCTTTGATCTTGTGATCCTTCCTTCAGGTTCAAGCTGCTCCGGTTCAAGCTCCGGGTCAGGTTCTGGTTCTTGAAGCCCAGCCACGCTCACGTCATACTCCCCTTCCTCAAAACGATTTGACCTCAAATCGGAATCTGCAATAAAAAGGATAAAATCAGGAACATTGATTGAGCTAAAGGTTAGATACTTCCCTTGTAAGTTGAGTTTGTAGGTGTTGTCGTGGATCTTCTGAAGGACTTCTAAAGGTCGAGCTACTCTTGACTTTAGCTTGGATTCTCCTTCTTCTGGAAATTTCATCTCACACAGATGTTGCCACACCCAATTACCAACTTCAAATAACAACTTTTTGCTTCGTTTGTTATCATGCCGTGGGTTTTGAGCATCATTAGTTTCGTGGCTAACTATGGAATATGCCACTTCCCGGATCATGTCAAACACAAAAACTATCGAATCTTNTCATGCCGTGGGTTTTGAGCATCATTAGTTTCGTGGCTAACTATGGAATATGCCACTTTCCGGATCATGTCAAACACAAAAACTATCGAATCTTGACCATTTCTGGTTTGAGACAAACCAATCACAAAATCCATTGATAGATTGTTCCAAAGTTCAGAAGAAATAGGGAAAGGAGTATATAACCCGTTTGGCCTTGATCTTGATTTGTTCTTATCTGGTTTGCACTTTGAATAGTTTGGGCAAATCCTCTCAATGTCTTTCTTTATGTTTGGCCATTTGAGTTTGGGTTGAGGTCCGAAATTTTCTTCTTTTACTAAGTCACGGGTTTGTTCTTCTTTAAACGGCGCCTTAGCATGCTTCTGAAGGTCTTTAGCCTCAATTGGCTTTGTACAATCTGCCGGTTGGTTTGGTAGAGCTTTATCAGGAACGATATGGATATGGGGCTCTATCCCAGGTGTAAGTGGAAGATCCTGCGAAATTTCTTTCGAAAGCACACAACTGTTTTCCTGCAATAACTTTTTCTTTTCACTCGGTAATTCCTGTGTTGGGTTAGGGATATCAACAGCATCATCAAATAAAAAGAAAGTAAATTCAGAATCATAGAGTGTAGAAAACTCATTATGGTTTAGGTAGAGGCTGGTCGAAATCTTTTCTTTTTCTTTTTGTTTGTTCTGCGTTTGGTCTTTGTAGATTTCGGTTGGATCTAGAGGAACCAGCGTAAACTTTCTTCCTTGGAATTCAAAACTGTACTTGTTGGTGAAACCATTGTGACTGACTCTTCTATCTGATTGCCATGGTCTTCCCAAAAGTACATGACTTGACTTCATTGGTAAGACGTCACAAAGCACCTCATCTTCATCCTTTCCAATCGAAAAGTTTATGAGAACTTGGTGAGTTACGGTCAGAGCTCCTCCATCATTAAGTCATTGTAGCTTATATGGGTGTGGATGAGGAGTAGTTTTCAGATTCAGCTTCTAAACCATAACTTCACTGGCTGCATTAGTGCAGCTTCCACCATCAATGATCAAAGAACAGACCTTTGATTTGATGAAACATCTCGTGTAGAATAGGTTCTCTCTTTGACATGCCTCTTCATTTTGATTTTGCACACTTAAAGTCCTTCTTGTGACTAGTAATTCTCTAATGACCGCAGATGCTTCTTCTTCCTCTTCAATTTCGGATCCAATATTAGATTCCTCTTCAGGTTCGACTTTTCCATCTTCTTTCAGAAGGAAGACTTTCTTGTTGGGACATTCTCTTGAATAATGCCCCATTCCTTGACACCTGAAACATCGAGTTTGAGATAAAGAGGTTCCAGTTCTCGGTTTTACCTCAGTGTTTCGGTTTTCCTCTCTTGTAGTAGCTGGTTTCGAATTGAAACTAGGCTTTGAAGTTGAGGATTCTTTTGGTGTAGACCTTGGAGATGTAAAGCTGGGTTTGATGAACCGTCTTTTATTCTGACCTTCAATTAACTCTGCTTTATGTACCATCTCTTCCATATTCTGATAATTCTGAAGCTCTAGTTTATCTTGGATATCTCGGTTCAATCCTCCTAGAAAGCGTGACATAAACGTGTCCTCTCCTTCACTAAGATCAGCTCGAATTAAGAGAGTTTCGAGCTCTTGGAAATAGTCTCGGACGGTTCTTGTCCCTTGAACAAGTTTTCTTAGCTTGCTTAAAATCTCTCTATGATAATAAGTTGGGACGAATTTTCGCCTCATCTGAACCGTCAACTCATCCCAAGTAGTTATGGGAGGCTCTCCAAACCTTAATCTAACTATTCCAAGTTGTTCCCATCACAATAAGGCATATCCACTGAATTCAGAAACAACGATTTTTACCTTGTTGATATTGTAAGTTCCTTGGCACAGGAAGTTAGACTCCACCTTCCTTTCCCAGTCTAGATAGACTTCTGGTTCGTTGGTGCCTAGGAAGGTTGGGAACTTGATCTTTATGTGTTTTAGTTGCTGATGTGCAGGATCATGGAAATCTCGATGATTTCTTTGAACTCTTGGTCTAACGGTGCTTCCATAGCTTTGGTCTGAGAATGCTTCTTCTTCTGAGGAAACATGTTCAGATTCTTCTCCTCGGTTCTGATCCATCTTTCTTGGGCTTAGAAGTTTCTCCCATTCGTCCTTTACCCTTCGCAAGTCGGTTGAATTCTGATGGGGTAATGGTTGCACTTGAATCTGCACTTCTATCCCTTTTCTTTTTGTCTACACTCATAGACTCAACCTGGGTCTTGAGTTGTTCGATTTCTTTTAGCAAGAATTGATTGTTTTCTTGAATGCTTTCTTTAATTCTTTGGCCCAACAACTGGTTCAGGGCCTCCATTGCTTCAGCTGATAGCTCCATGGTACCTGAAGTACCAAGAAACTAACCCAGTAATTTGTTCAAAGAGAACAAACAAGCAACATAAACATTATAAGAAAACAAATTTTCGAAATCTATGTGATCTCTATATGCAATCTAAGAAATAAAAATCAAATTTAATAACCTAAGACAATTTCAAGATTCTAAATCTTTAAAACTATTCTAGGTGATTTTAAAACAACTAATCAACTTAATGCAAATTTAAATCCCTAAATCTTTAACCTAAACTAGATGAGACAAGCAATCTAATAACCTAAACTTTTGCAAATTAAGTTTCTAATTAATCAACCTAGGGTTCGAACAAAACCAGAAATTTTAATTAAACAAAGCAGAGATTAGGGTTTAGAAATTGCTCAGCCTTTGGCAGAGAGTTGGCTCTGATACCACTTGATATGATCCTAGATCTACTCCGTTGAAAGGCTCTATGAATTTCGAACCAATGGCTTGATGATGGCTCGGTTTATGCTTGAAATTGGCTCGGACAGATTGGTTGTGGCTCGGGTGGCTTGGAATAGGTCTCGGGCTTGGCTCGAGCTTGCCTCGGTGACTTGAGACTTGGCCCGAAAGTCTTGGCTTGGGCTTTGAACATGTTTGGCTCGAGATAAGGCTTAACAGCCTAGTAGCTTGGCCTCTAAGCTTCGGGTAACTTGCGGTACAAGTGTTTTGGCCGAGACTTGTGGATTAAGTCTTAGCCGAAGATTGTATTGATGTTTTGGTGATTTTCGATGATGGAATGAAAGAAAAGAGAGATTTTTTAACTTGATTTTTTTTGTGAGATGAACAATCAAGAGTTTGTAGGATTCCTGGATCTATTACAAATGTAGGTTTCCGGGATTCTAAATCCAATGAGCAAGAGATAGAAGGTGTTTTTCTCAAACAACATAAAAGGGTTTTTACTTAAAACTTGCTGAAAAATAACATAGGGTTCGACATCTATATATAGGCTCAGAGCCTAAGGGTTTTCCTAAAAGAAATAGAAAACAAAATCCTAATAGAAATAAGAA
>OVBE01004630.1:0-23498 GCA_900406425.1 Iberis pinnata | reverse complement strand
AAAACCTAAGACAAAACCTAAAAAGGAAAGAAAAACTAAAGCTTTTGCAAATGGAGGTGAATTAGGGCTTTTATAGTGTTAAGAGAAAAGCCTTAATTCGCACTAAAGAAAAAATGTTAATCATTGTCTTGGATCTTGGGCCTTGCTTTAGGTGGTATCTGAATTCGAGTTGGTCAGGTCAGAGCGTGTTTGCCTTTGAGTAGGTGAGTGCACAATCGATCCGGACTAAAGGTGCTTGCTTGGGATCGATCCAACTGAGTTGCGTCCAAACTGCGTCTGAGATTGGGATCGATCCCGACATTGAGTGCCCGAGATCGATCCCGACATTGAGTGCCCGAGATCGATCCCAACATAGGTGAGATTTATCTCGTGTGTTCTCTTCTTAGTACTGCTTCATCTCCGTGCACTTCCTTAGCTTCATTTGAGACTTCACCAGAAACGTTGAAAGAGTGAAGGGGGATCGATCTGAAGTGGTTGCGGGATTGATCTGGAGTGGCTGCAGGATCGATCTACATAGTGTTGGGATCGATCCCGAAGATCCTAAGTGGGATCGATCCTGTTTCGACGCTGAAGTGCCTGAGATCGATCCTGCATAGTGCTGGGATCGATCCTGTAAGTGCTCTGAGGTAAGTTCAATCCATTCTGAGTGCTGAGTGCTGCTTTTCTGAAATTTCTCAAATCCTTCCCAAAAACTCCTGAAAGTCCTGAAAAACCTCCAAAATACGTGCATATGCAAATTCTTATGCAAAAGTCCTAAAAATCCTAAACTTAGTGAAATCGACCATAAATGTGAGGTATGCACTCTTTTAGACCTCATAATCGATGCTAATTGATAAGTAAAAGCCATGAAAATTCAGGGTCATCACACACCCATTTGGATTGATACCTCATCTATACTACAATGATGGGGAATTAATCTTTTCTCTGGACCTAAAAAATCCTACTATCAATTTGGCACCGTTGCCAATTGGTTGTTGTTTGCTACATTATGGATTTTGGATATTTTGAGATCAAGCTTTTTTACTACTTACTTACTTGTTTACCTTTGTTTGCTTTCTTTTCAGGTATCTTCTTAGCAGTGTATGAACCTGAGAAGCAGAGGACCAATAGACTTGATTCCTCTTGTTGAAGATATCAGAGCTCTTGAACGGGAATACTCTCGGGCAAGACGTGAACACGAACGTGCGGAACACTTGAGATGGTTGGACTTACAAATGGCGCACAAAGCTGATAGAGATAACCAGCACACTATAGGTGCTGGTGACAACCCCAACACGCACACCATTAGACATGGGATCTATCCACCTGCAGTTCAAAACAATAACTTCGAGATCAAGTATAGTCTGATCGAAATGGTGCAGGAGAACAAGTTCCATGGTCTACCTACGGAGGATCCACTCAATCATCTCGACGAGTTTGATCGCTTGTGCTGCCTCACAAAGATAAATGGTGTGAGTGATGATGCTTTCAAACTACGCATCTTCCCATTCTCTTTGGGGGAGAAGGCACACCAATGGGAGAAATTATTTCCAAGGAACTCAATCACAACCTGGGATGCCTGCAAGAAAGCATTTCTTGCAAAGTTTTTCTCAAATTCTAGAACCGCCAGACTGCGGAATGATATTTCAGGCTTCGCGCAAAGGAATGCTGAAACCTTCTCCGAAGCATGGGAGCGCTTCAAGAACTATACAATGCAATGCCCCCATCACAGATTTAGCAAAAATTCCCTACTCAACATCCTCTATCGAGGTGCTTTACCCAAGATTCGAATGTTGCTCGATACAACAAGAAATGGGAACTTCCTCAACAAAAGTGTGAATGAAGGATGGGAGTTAGTAGAGAAACTTGCCCAGTCTGATGGGATTTACAGTGAGGACTATGACAGAACACCTTGAAGTGGTTCTGCTTCTGATGATAGTACAAAGAAAGAGATCAAAACACTAAATGAAAAGTTGGACAGGTTACTCCTGGGTCAACAACATCAAGTTCACTTCATCTCTGATGAAGAACAACTTCAGATACAAGCTGGAGAGGTTACCTAGCAAGAGGAAATGTGCTATGTGTAGAACCAAGGTGGTTACAACAAAGGGTACTTCAACTACTCCAACAACCCTGGTCTTTCTTATGGAATCAACAACGTTGCCAACCCACAAGACCAAGTGTACCTGACACTACCTCAGAAGGATCTTCAACCCTACATCGACTATGCTCAAAAACGTGGTTTCCTTCCAAATCCACAACAACGGGGTTGTTCTAATAAAAAACAGGTCCATGTTCCTCCTACTACACTACCTCCTGCTACATCTTCAACCATTGAAGAAATGCTACAACAACTTCTACACAGTCAGACCACTAGTGTTATGGAGACATCAAAAAAGTTTGGCGAACTTCACAATAGGTTGGACTCTTCTTTCAATGACATCTATGCAAAGATTGAAGCACTTACCTCCAGAGCCACTTCACTCGAAAGCAAGACTGCCTCCACCTCTACTTCTTCATATGGTAAACTGCAATACAAGTCTGCTTCACACCACCATGATGTTGCTCATGTGAAAGCAATCACCCTACGAAGTGGGAAGGAGTTACCACCACGACAGAATGTTCTTATCATTGAGGACATTGTTGTTCTAGTTGGGGGATCGTGTTTAAAAGAAACTGAAGAAGAAGAACCTGCAATAATTGATTCTCAGAAGCCATTGCAACCACCATCAGTTGTGATCACCAAACCACCTCCTGCTGAACAACCATCTGTAAGTCTGTAACGCAAAAGAAGGATACACCCTTTATTCCACCACCATATGTTCCAAGGTTGCTTTTCCCTTCTAGATTCAAGAAAGAAATCATGGCAAAGTAAAAAAGCGTTTTTGAGAAATATATGAAAGACACTGAAATCAAAGTGCCTCTTCTTGACGCAATCACTTTGATGCCTCCATACAAGAAGTTCCTGAAAGACGCTATCACCAAGAGAGGAAAAGAGATTCGGGGAATGGTATTTCTAAGTGAAGAATGCAGTGCGATCATCACAAGGACCTTAATCCCAAAGAATCTAGCAGATCCAGGATCATTTACCTTACCTTGTTCACTATGTCCCTTGTCCTTCGACAAATGCTTATGTGACCTAGGAGCTTCAATAAGTCTTATGCCTCTATCAGTTGCAAAGAAGTTAGGCTTCAACAATTTCAAACACTGAAATATATCTCTGGTACTTGCAGACCGATCAGTGAGAATTCCACATGGAATCCTTGAAGATCTACCTGTAAGGGTTGGAGTGGCTGAAATCCCAACTGACTTCGTGGTTTTAGACATGAGTCAGGAACCCAGAGATCCTCTGATTTTAGGCAGGCCATTCTTGGCTACTACTGGAGCTGTTATTGATGTCCATAAAGGAAAAATCCAGCTCAATATGGGTAAGGAGCTAAAGATGACCTTCGACATTCAAGAAGTCATGAAGAAACCTGCTGTCGAAGGAGAGATTTTCTACATGGAAGAGATGGATCAACTTGTTGATGAGTTCTTTGAAGAGATTAACCAGGAAGATCACCTCCAAATTACATTGACCAGGAATGAAGATAAAGGGGATCTACGTGGTGAAAGTCTGGGATACGAGATAATATTGGATTCAGATATACCACTAGAGCCAGAAGAACCATTTGAAGATATCCAAGGTTCAGAAAGACAAGTCTTCTCAGCTGCTGAAGAGATTGGACTCGAGGAGAAACCAAGTCAAAAACCTGTCCAAGCACAAAAAGACTCTGCAATATCTGAAGACTGGTCTAAACTCAAGGCGATATCTGTAGAGCTGAAACCACTTCCCGAGGGGCTAAGGTACGCCTTTCTTGGACCTAACTCCACATACCCAGTCATAGTGAATGATGGACTTAGTAATGATGAATTAAACATGCTATTGACTGAATTGAGGAAATTTAGGAGAGCTATAGGATATTCATTGGATGATATTAAGGGAATATCACCCAACCTATTCACCCATAGAATTAATCTTGAAAATGAATCATTCTAGCATTGAACCCCAAATAAGGCTAAATCCTAACTTAAAAGAAGTAGTGAAAAGGAAATCCTTAAACTGTTGGATGCTGGTGTTATCTACCCTATCTCAAATAGTACTTGGATATCACTCGTTCATTGTGTCCCAAAAATGGGAGGAATAACTGTGATAAAAAATGATAAAGATGAACTAATACCAACCCGAACAATCATTGGACATAGGATGTGCATTGACTACAGGAAGTTGAATGCAGCATCTAGAAAAGATCATTTCCCACTACCCTTCATTGACCAAATGTTAGAACGCCTAGCCAACCATCCCTATTACTGTTTCCTTGACGGTTATAATGGATTTTTCCAAATCTCTATTCACCCTCAAGATCAAGGAAAAACCACATTCACATGCCCTTATGGTACTTTTGCATACTAAAGGATGCAGTTTGGCCTTTGCAATGCACCTGCCACCTTTCAGAGGAGTATGACTTCAATTTTCTTGAATTTAATTGAGGAGGTAGTTGAGGTGTTTATGGGTGACTTCTCTGTGTACGACTCTTCTTTCTCCTTCTGTTTGTTAAATTTGTGCAGGGTTCTCACCAGGTGCAAAGAGACAAACATGGTTCTGAACTAGGAAAAGTGCCATTTCATGGTAAGGGAAGGAATAATTGATATTACTCGATTTTAATGCATAATATTGGGCATTTATGTCTGCTATTTTGCATTATTCCGAGCATTTTCCTTGCAAACTTGGTGTATTTTCATGATTCTAGGTGTTCGGGTCGTTTTGGAGATTAAAGGAGTATTTCAGGACATTTCAGAGCATTTCAAAAGTTTCGAAATATTGTCTAAGTGAAGAAATGAAGTGCACGATCGGGCAACACATGTGCCCAATCGGGAAAATGTTCCTGGAAAGTTTCGTATAAATCGACCGATCGAGTAGATTAAGAAGGATCGGGCAACTATGCAATCTTCCCGATCAGGCAGATGCACATCGATCGGGTAGATGCCCCGAGAAGAATCTAAATTTTCCAAATTTTACACCAAATTCCTCAAATCTTATCCCAACTTCCATATTTTTATTATTTTACTTTTTAGAACTATAAAAGCCTTTTGGATTAGATTTTGTTACACACTTTTTACTTTTGCAATTTTGAGAGCTTTTACTGGGAGAATAATTCCTGAACCTTGTATTTTGGAGAAGAAATTATGAATCCTATTTTTAATATATCTATTTTATTCATTACAATTATGTGTTCTATTTTGACATTGAATTGTGTTTGCTTTGCTATGTTTGAGTAGTTCATTAGTTAGGTTTTAGGGTTTCCTAGGAAAACCAGGTTTGAATGTTNTTGATCACCTAGTTCATGATTATAGGTTGATAAATACAAAGGGATTTGATTTAGAAACCTGATCTAATTTAGATGAATAAGTATTTTTACTTGCGGGAGTATTGTTTTAAATGCTTATGAACAATTGAATCTTATTGTAATGCATGATCAAATTGCTTTAAAGACGGCGGGAGTTTGTCTCTGGCAATTCGAGCATAGGGTTTAATACTCCGGGAGGAAGTTATTCTTTATTCGTTTTTCATGTTGAGAACTATTTTCAATCCCAATCCTGCATATTAACTTGTCTTTAAACCTGAATACCTACGGATTTCTGGTCTCTGTGAATTCGATACCTATGCTTGCTACATTGAATTGTTCTCTGCAGTACTAGTTTAGGATTAAATTCTTAACCTATCATAATTTTGGTGCCGTTGCGATTTTTGAGTTTTCCATCTGGGTGATTGCGGTTTTGGGATTAAATTTGGATATGATTGATTGTTTGTGCTCATTTGATATCTAAGATTGGATTGAGATTGATGATTATTGATAGTTGATATGGTTTCCGGTTCTTTGAATCCAAATTTCGATTATTAACATGAAGTTGATTGCATGTGGCTCTTTGATGATTCTCTTCTTGATTTCTTGTTAAATTCACTTAACATTGCTTTAAAATCATTGCTCACCATTGCCTTAGTCTCTTGATAGATTTTTTAAGATTGATTTTTAATTCATATCTCGGTTCATCCCTCTTTGAAGCATCTTGATTCTCACTAGTTGTAACTAGTCATTGCTCGATCATTTGCTAATTGAGTCTTTATATTATTGGTTTCTATGTCAATCATTCTTGTTAACTATTGTTAGAATTTCTCAAGTTATTGACAAACCATTGCTTTATGTGTTATGATTTGTTCGGAAACTCATTTCTTCTTTTGAGTCCTTTCATTCAGGAACATGGGACGCGCACGAGACTCCGATCCTACCGCACCACCAGCTGCCAAGAAGACCAAGGCTACGGCTGTAGAAAAGGCAAAGGGTATTTCTTCAAGTAGCAACCCGACCATTGACCCCGCTCTCATTAACCTTCCTTGGCCAAGGGAAGCGGAGTTACCTTTTTGCAGCACTCTCGATTTCACCGTTCCCAAGCTCCAAAAACACAAATCTTGGAAGACTAGGAAGATCACAAACAAGAGGGAAAATTTCGATAGCATGTTCTAAAACGTTTTCATTCAGACCAAATTCGAGCATTCTCGATTCGCTAAAGGGAATGTACTACTGAATCTTGGGGTACTTCCAGATATCGAAGCCATGTTTGCCACCATAGGATTCAGAGATTTTGCTGTCCAATCTTACTCCTTGTACAAGGAGCTTGCCAAGCAAGTTCTTGCTTTGTTCCGAATTGTGAGGTTTGATTGCGCGAATCCTATGGATCCTGCTATGTCCGAGACCGAGGTGCAGTTCTTTTTTCTGGGACGTATCTACAAGATTCCCATGATTGAGTTTGGGCCTATCTTTTGTTTTGAGTGTCGCGGATTTTGTTCCAAGACACCCACGTTTCGCCATCCTCATGATCTTTGGGGTATCATTGCATGTGGTCGATTTAAATCCAAGAGTGCAAAGATGACCTTAATCCGTAACCTAACCTTGTGTCTATTTGGTAAGATTCTCAGTGTGGTCTTTTATGGAAAGGAATAATCTGGTTCCCTTAGGAACCAAGAGTTGGAATTCATTCTTTATGCCATCAGCCGTTTCACCTTGGAGCATTATGAGACTAATCAGGATCGCTACACCCAAGATGCCAACCTTGGTTGGTTGTTCTCTCAGGTTCTGGACGAGAGGAAGTTTATAGCATTGAAGAACCCGACAAGGAAGGAGTATCTGGGTAGTTTGATTACCCCACTATTACAACATGTTGGGATTCCGCTTTAGCTTTTTCCAAAGGAGCCAGGTATGAACTGGGTTGATGAGAAATATATTGCTAACACCAAGGGTTCGCTTTGTTTAGGAACTATCTCTTTGAGAACACAGCAGGGCAGATTTGTGAGATTCGTTTGCCGAACCCCAAGTTGACAAGCATCACTTCGTTTGCCAACGTTCAGTTCTTACCGGGTGTTGAGCATCTAGTCTGCGAATCCGCTGCCGTTTCAAGAGCTCCCGGAAGACAACGTCTAAAGCAGAGACGTCATCGAGCCCCGAGTGATGATGATGAGTTTTCCGACATAGAAGAGATTCCTGAGTACATCCTTCCACCGATTCGGGATGATATAAATCAGGATGAGAAGATTGCATGGCTTATGGATTCGTAGCAGCGGAACAACAAGCTAATGCGGGACAACAACAGTCTGATGTGGCGGATTCTGAGGACTGTTTATGGGTGTTTCCGGCCACCGAGGCGACACATTGATGATGAGCATGAGCATGGGGAGCATGAGGAGTATGAGGAGGATGCGGCGCATCACGGTGTGGCTGAGGGATCTGGTGACCAATCTGCTTGAGAGACTATCTGAGCATCATTTGTAGTATTTTCTTTTCACTTTTGAACTCATGTTATTTTCTATTTTCTTGTTTTGATACTTATTTATCTATTTTGTCATTCTCCTTGATTTATTTTCACACCGGGACGGTGTCAAGTAGGTCTGGGGGAGAGAGTATGTACTAACGTGAATCTAACTTGACTTTTGGTATTTTTTCAGAAATGATGAAATTTTTCGAAATTTTCATTTTGAATTTGCTAGTCTTTTAGAGTCAAAGGAACCATGATCAAAATCGATAATGATAATTAACCAAGTGTGAGTATGGTTTTTGATCTTTCTAGATTACTAACTTAGATTAATTGCTTAGATTAGGATTGGAACCCCATTACTGATTGCTTGTTTCTGAAAGTTCTAGTCCTTAAAGTTATTGATGATTTGATGCTAGCTCTGCCATGATAGGACTTAATCTGTATTTGAAATATTCTTGTCTATGGTGTTGATTTACTTTGAGAATTAAGTACTTTCCTCCTCAATGTTCTGTAAAGTCGACAAGTTCTTACAGTGCAGTCTGGGTCCTTTCTCTCTCTCTCTCTCTCTTCAGAAAAGTAAAAAAAAAACGGTTTAGAAAAATTGTTGAAAGCGTGACCTAGAAGTCCGTAGTCATTGTCGGGCTGCTGAAAAGCAGTAAGAATCATGAAAACGCAGAAAAGAAAGAAGTGAGAAAGGGGGAAAAAGGATCAAGACCAGAAGTCGGTTGATGCTCTATTTGGTATGGACATTTCGATAGAAAAGGTACTTGCGTAAATTGATTGATCTACCATAGATGAGAATGCATGTATCTGAACTTAAATGAATTTAAAGAGCTAGTTGATATGATTTAATACTTTCTTGATTTGGGATTTAGAGTAGGAAATGGCTTATTAGTTTAGTGGTGGTGAACAGTCCAGTCTAAGTAGTTTTTTGAGATTGGTGTCTTTTGAGATTTTAAACTGTGATTATGGTTGTTGAGGTTTTGTGAGTTTTTGTGTGGTCCGTTTCAAACCTCTTCTCCGGATTGGATTTTGCTTTACTTGAGGACAAACAAAGATCTAAGTCTGGAGCAGTTGATATTACTCGGTTTTAATGCATAATAGTGGGCATTTATGTCTGCTACTTTGCATTATTCCGAGCATTTTCCTTGCAAACTTGGTGTATTTTCAAGATTCTAGGTGTTCGGGTCGTTTTGGAGCTTAAAGGAGTATTTCAGGACATTTCAGAGCATTTCAGAAGTTTTGGAATATTGTCTAAGTGAAGAAATGAAATGCACGATCGGGCAACACATGCGCCCGATCGGGCAAATGTTCCTGAAAAGTTTCGTATAAATCGATCGATCGAGTAGATGAAGAAGGATCGGGAAACTATGCAGTATGCCCGATCGGTCATATAGAGATCAATCGGGAAGATGCCCCGAGAAGAATCTGAATTTTCCAATTTTTGCACCAAAGTCCTCAAATCCTATCCCAACTTCCATATTTTTATTATTTTACTTTTTAGAACTATAAAATCCTTTTGGCTTAGGTTTTGTTACACACTTTTTACTTTTGCAATTTTTGAGAGCTTTTACTGGGAGAAGAATTCTTGAACATTGCATTTTGGAGAAGAAATTCTGAACCCTAATTTTAATATATATCTATTTTATTCATTTCAATTATGTGTTCTATTCTGACATTGAATTGTGTTTGTTTTGCTATGTATGAGTAGTTCATTAGTTAGGTTTTAGAGTTTTAGGGAAACCAGGTTTGAGTGTTAAGATTAACATTGTAGGATTGGATTTGTTAGGTTCTTAGTCTAAATTTGTTCTTAATGCATGAATTAGTTTGATCACCTAGTTCATGATTATAGGTTGATAAATATAAAGAGATTTGATTTAGAAATCTGACCTAATTTAGATGAATAAGTGTTTTTACTTGCGGAAGTATTGTTTTAAATGCTTATGAACAATTAAATCTGATTGTAATGCATGATCGAATTGCTTTAAAGACGGAATTCGAGCATAGGGTTTAATATTCCGGGAGGAGATTATTCTTTATTCGTTTTTCATGTTGAGAATTATTTTCAATCCCAATCCTGCATGTTAACTTGACTTTAAACCTTAATACCTATGGATTTCCCTAATGCCTAGCGTTTTATATTATAGTTTTTAAACCGTTTTTATTTGCCGTTTTGATTCGTGACAACAATCTTTTAATTATTCCGCTTTAGCTAGATTTGAAACTGAAACTGAACGTGTACTTTCTGGTCTCGGTGGATTCGATACCTATGCTTGCTACATTGAACTGTTCTCTGCAGTACTAGTTTAGGATTAAAGTTTTAACCTATCAATAGTGTTGGGGCATAAGATCTCATAGAAGGGTATAGAGGTGGACAGAGCTAAAATAGATGTAATGGTGAATTTGCAACCGCCAAAGATAGTGAAGAATATTAGAAGCTTCCTTGGTCATGCGGATTTCTACAGAAGGTTTATCAAGGATTTTTCAAAGATAGCTAGACCTTTAACAAGGCTTTTGTGTAAGGAAGCTGAGTTTAACTTCGACACATAATGTCTGGAAGCCTTCCACTATATCAAGGAAGCCTTGGTAACTGCAACAATAGTTCAAGCTCCCAACTGGGACTACCCATTCGAAATCATGTGCGACGCTTCAGACTATGCAGTTGGAGATGTATTGGGACAGAAGATTGATAAAAAGGTGCACGTTATCTATTATGCTAGCAGGACCATGGATGATGCTCAGGCAAAGTATGCCACAACAGAGAAGGAGTTTCTAGCAGTAGTTTTCGCATTTGAAAAATTCGGAAGCTACTTGGTTGGTTCGAAGGTAATAGTTTATGCTGATCATGTTGCACTAAGGCATATCTATGCGAAGAAGGACACCAAGTCGAGACTGTTGAGATGGATTCTCTTATTGCAAGAGTTTGACATGGAGATAGTGGATAAGAAAGGTATTGAAAATGGAGTGGCATATCACTTGTCAAGAATGAGGATTGAAGACTCAGTTCCAATTGATGACTCTATGCCTGAAGAGAAACTCATGATAATTCATACCTGTGCATTTTTGGAAGGTGAAGTAGTGACCACAAAAGAAGCACCATGGTATGCAGACTTAGATAACTACAAGGTCTATGGAACTGTCCCTGAAGATTTCGACGAGTATAGAAAGAGGAAGTTCATGAGTGATGTAAATCACTACTATTGGGATGACCCTTTTCTTTACAAAAGAGGTCCAGATGGATTAGTCAGAAGGTGCATAGCTGAAGATGAAGTGAAAGGAATTCTGGAACATTGTCATGGTTCCTCTTATGGAGGTCACTTTGCAACATTTAAGACTATTCAGAAAATCCTGCAGGCAGGTCTGTGGTGGCCAGCATTGTTCAAAGACACTCATGGTTTCATCTCTATGTGCGACCCATGTCAGAGAGCAGGAAACATTGGGAGAAGAAATGAGATGCCCCGAAATCCAATATTAGAACTTGAAGTGTTCGACGTCTAGGGAATTGACTTCATGGGACCATTCAACCCCCCATCTTTTGGTAATAGCTATATTCTAGTAGCTGTCGACTATGTCTCTAAATGGGTAGAAGAAATTGCTGGTTTAACCAACGATGCGAAGGTGGTTCTAAAGCTTTTCAAAAAACATAATTTTCACAAGATTTGGGGTGCCAAGAGTAGTAATCAGTGATGGAGGTTCTCACTTCATAAAAAAGGTCTTCGAAAGTCCGCTGAAGAGGTATGGAGTGAAGCATAAGGTGGAAACACCTTATCATCCACAAACAAGTGGACAGGTTGAAGTATCAAACAGGCAGATCAAGGCAATTTTAGCAAAGGTTGTAGGAACCTCCAGGAGAGATTGGTCAGTAAGGCTAAATGATGTACTATGGACATACAGGACAACCTTTAAGACGCCAATAGGACGATGATAGTAGGATTTTTCAGGTCCTAAGGAGATCAATTCCCCATCATTGTTGTATAAATGAGGTGTCAATCCAAATGGGTGAGATACTAACAATCAAGATTGCAATGGTTCTATTGAGTCAAGCTAAACAATAAAAATGAGGTTTCTAACAGGTCCTAAGTGAAGTGAAACATGCTGGAACTAAAAAGCATAAACAAAACAAAAAGCATAAGAAGCTAAAAAAGCTAAAAGGTAAAAACAGAGGAAAAAGTAGAGAAGGTGAAGATGTAATCAAGTGTAAAATAGTTCCTGAGGACAAAGGGTAATCAACCAGAGATCCGTCCCAATCTACCTAAGCACCTAACATACCTCAAACAACAATGAGCTACCCTAGACGATAGGTTCATAAGTAACCAAGTCCAATCCCTTGATAAATGGAATCAACCTAAATAATCACAAGACTTAACTCTCGTTAACGGTACACTACCTAGAAAGCATTAAGAACCAACATACCAAAGCCAAAAAGCCCCCTACACATCCAACCCCTTAGGCTGAGATGCATATCCTAAGCACCTAAGCTGTTGCGTAAGGATGAGCTAATCTCTTAAATCACCATGATCAGACATTCCATTGAACGCTTTTCGGGCGCTGGAATGCCCAAGATTAGATTTCGATCGGCGTGAAAGAAACCAGCATTAAGCATAATGAAACAGAAGGTATGTATATTCAAACAAGCTTAGGTGCTAAAGGTGAGATCTGGACATCAACCCTAGTCTACCCCATCCTCAGGAACTTCATGAAACTACTCACTACCCATGGAAATGAAAACAAGAAAAACAGAAATGACAACTTCAAAGCTAAACACGATGATCAAAGGTTAAACAGCAAGAACACTAAGAACTCAAACCCAGAAAAGCAAGAACAACAATGGAACAGTAACAAACCCAGAAAATGATCAAAGCTTAAAACAGAAGATTAAAAGCAAAAACAGAAGATCAGTATGCACCAGATAAACAACAACCTAAAACTAAGAAGGAAAGTAAAAGAAAACATTAGATTAGCATAAACTAAAAGATTCTGGGTTTTTACACCAAGAACACCAAGAAAAACAAAGAAAATGAAAACCTAAGACAAAAACCTAAAAAGGAAACAAAAACAAGACTTGGTAAAAAAGAGGCGCTTTAGGGCTTATATAGTGTTCAGATAAAAGCCCTAAATCGCACTAAAGACAAAAACTAATCATTGACTTGGATCTTGGGTCAGGTTTATTCCGGATTTGAGTTGGTCGGGTTGGAGCGTGCTTGGCTCGAGCTAAGAAGAATGCGTGATCAATCCATGCTTAGGCCTGAGATCAATCCAAGGTTGAAGCTGGCTTGAGATCGGGACCAATCTAATTTTGAGGTTGAGATCGATCCGGAGGTGAAGTTGAGATCAATCTGGGATCGATCCAGGCTGAGAGTGAGATCGATCCATGCTTACGCCTGAGATTGATCCAAGCTTAGTCTCGGGATCGATCCATGTTGAGTGTGGGATCGATCCACGCTTAGTCTTGGGATCGATCCAAGCTTGTTCTTGAGATAGATCCAGGTTAAAGGTGGGATCGATCCATGCTTGGTCTTGAGATCGATCCAGGTTAAGTGTGGGATCGATCCATGCTTGGTGCTGTTCCATTCCACATTTTCTGCTCCTTTTTTGAATTCTCACAAAACCATCCTGAAAACTCCTGAAAGTCCTGAAAATCTCCAAAATGCGTGCATATGCGAATATTAATGCAAAAGTCCCTAAAAATCACAAACTTACTGAAAAAACTATAAATTTGATATATGCACGCATGAAGACCTAAAAATTGATGCTAAATGACTTCTAAAAACCATGAAACTTTAGAGTCATCAACTCCCCCAAACTAAATCCTTGCTTGCCCTTAAGCAAATAATTCAGAAGTCTAGGAGTGAGGTTTGAAAGTGGGAACTCATAACCAAAACATGCTGCTAACACAAGTAATATTAATGTCCTAGTTACTTGTTCTAGAATGAAGTCCTAAGCTCATCCTACTTAAAAAATTTAGCCATACTCATCACAGTTCATCACAGACCAATTCCAACTTCCATAATGCATTCAAATTCGCTTGCTCCTTTAACATTCATTAATCAGGAACCATGGATCAATTCATGTGCTTTCAATGAATTCATCTGGCCAAGGACATCTTAAGGAGTAAAGATGACCCCTTCATGCAATGGTTAATGATTCAGAATAAGGGTTCTCTCAAAAGGGAATGAGCTTTAGGAGAAGGGTAAATGTATGAACACTTAGATGCATACAGAAATAGAACATCATCTATCCAATGCTAATAGAACCTAAGTTTCTTGATTCTACCCAATAGGAGGTCCTAAATTCTACCCTTTTGAAACTCAAAGTGATCATACCCATTCACATCCTCCCTTTTTCATCTTTTCTTTAGTTACACTTAGGAGAGACTTCTTTCTTAAATGACTGCTAGATGTTTCAAGAACTTATTTACTTAAACACTTATGGCCTATGACCTTTTCAGCTATACTATCTTTCTAGGTTTTACCCTTTTGAATTCATTGTCATATACTTTTTCTTAATTTGCACTAGCCATGCTTCTTTTGCATATCATTGTTCCCCCAAAATTTCTACTAGCATATTCTAATTCTTTTTTCATTCTTCTCCTAAGGTTCTTACTTTACCTTTCTTTTTCACCAACTACTAATGCCCTTTCATTCATTTCCACCCAAACCAACATCCAAAATTGAATCTCACCTAGTCCTATCTAGTCCAAAAAGCATGGACTAGAACTACATGAGACCTTATTCCTGTCAGCTCGAACCTAGCACGTTCTACCAAGCTCATTCCATAAAAGACCTTCCACTCAATAGTAAATTCAGGGCTTGAAAGAAGGCAAGGTTCAAGGGTGGGGATTCTACTTGAGTTAACAAGAGTGGTAAAAGGTAGAAGATAACCTAAATATGTATATATTATCCATGAGTTCATATCCAGCACATAAACATGATAATTATACATTAAAATTCAAGTTCTAATAGATAGGATCAAACTTCAAATCACAACATGCTTCAGAAGATAAATGATCATGCAACTTCACATTCCAAGCAAGGTGCAATTTTACTTCAGACAATTTCAGGATGCATTAGACAACTAATAACCATGGCACTAACATTTTATGAGAAAACAACATGCTTAAGAGGTTATCATCTTCCTAGTTCCCTATGCAAGTGAAAACAACCTAAATGCAACGACATGAACACTTTGTTTTTGACAACGATTTTCGAAAAAATTTTAAATTTTTTTGGTTTTTGTATGCCTTAGATGGAAAACTGAAATAAGAAAACAAGTAAACATGATCAGTACCTCCTAAACTCTCCCCCATACTTAAATTTCACAGTCCCTTGTGTAATAAAAGTTCAAAGAAGGGTTTAGGATCAAAACGCAGCAACATAAAAGAAATATGCTATGGTATATACAATGAAAAGGGTTTAGAGTGGTACTGTTTTCAGGTTGAGGTGAAGAGAGTTGTTGAAGTGGAGATCAAGGTGATGTGTCTCGTGCTTTAAATGCGCAACGTGATCAGCCCAACTTTATATGAAAAATTTTGGCTCGATCAAAAATGTGTTTCGAGCTCGATCATAATTTGAGGTGGCTCGATCATACCGGAATATGGCTCGATCGAGCATTGTTACGTGGCTCGATTCTGAAGTACCTAAAACACTAAGACTAGACAGAAACTTAAATGCATTAAAAGAAGAACATAAATTTAAAGACTTTATATGTACAAGGATAAACATGGGACTTCCTCCCAAGTGAGCTTGTTTATAGTCACTAAGCTTGAATTCCTATTTAGACTCTACTGACCCTGAGACAGTCCTGCAAGGAGAACTGAGGTCTTTACACCAGGTTTTCTTTCTGGACGTATCTAACCACCATTGTTTGGGTTCGATTAGCTGTTCACTTTCAACCCCTTATCAGGTTCCACAGCAAGCATTCCTCCATCAGGTAGAGTTTCCTTGATTATGAAACTCTTGAGGTATTTTGCGTTTGCATTCCCTTGATAGTGCTTGAGCATCGGGTTGAGCAGAACCACTTGGTCACCCTTCTTGAGGCCCGTTGTTGGATTTTGAAACTCAAACCCATTTTCAGAGAAGGTTATGCCCGAAGTGGTCTTCTGAGGTGAGATGTGCACAAGTTGGTGATTGAGCTTAGAATTTCCTTCTTTTGAAATGGGAAGTTTGCTCTGGTTAGTTGCTACCCCCGGTTTTCTGGTTTCCTCTACCTCTGCAGGAACTTCTGCATTTGGTTCCTTGACAACCCCAAATGCTTATGTATGC
The DNA here is from genome assembly GCA_900406425.1 of Iberis pinnata. Classification (NCBI taxonomy): domain Eukaryota; kingdom Viridiplantae; phylum Streptophyta; class Magnoliopsida; order Brassicales; family Brassicaceae; genus Iberis; species Iberis pinnata. The sequence continues at coordinate 7,410 of OVBE01004630.1, read as the reverse complement.
TCTGAAATCTTGTTTGGGTCCTTATAAGCTCATAATCCAGTGAATCACTGCTTGATTACTCGTCCTCGTGATTGTCCTCATTCATATCCTTGATAGAGAATAATTGATCTTGGATTGTAGGCTTCTTTGTCTTTTCCTTGATGTTGAAGATCATCTTTGGACCATTCCCTATGTTCAACCTGGTATTTCCTTTCTTAACGTTGATAACAGCTCCAATCGTAGCTAAGAGTGGTCTTCCTAAGATTAGTGGATCCTTTGGTTCCTTGTCCATATCCAACACCATAAAGTCTGTGGGTATCTCTACACTCCCAATCTTGATAGGTACATTTTCCAGAGTACCAATAGGATGCCTAGTGGATCTATCTGCCAACAATAATGTTATATTAGAAGCTTTAAATTCATTAAATCCCAGCTTGTTGGCAGTGGAGAGAGGCATCAGGTTAATGGATGCCCCTAAATCACATATGCATTTGTTGACGGTCAGGGAGCTTAGTGAGCATGGTAGAGTGAAAGAACCAGGATCGTCTTGCTTCTCTGCTATTAAGGCGTTGCATTCATCATTTGGTACCAACACTCCTTGAGTTTCACCATCCTTCTTGTACGTTTCAAAGATTGTTGGGTACTTCTCTATTATCTCCTTCTTGAACCTTGAAGGGTATGGCAACTTTGGAATATAAGGTGGTGGAACAAAGGGTGTTTCCTTTGAAGCAGATAGCTTTTCACCAAGACTTAGCTTTACTCTTGCAGCTAACTCTGGGTTTGTCCATGTCAAGGAATCAGTCTTTATAAAATCTGCATTTTTCAGCTTCATGTTGGCTCAAATCCCCCCCCCCCCAAACTTGAGCAACAATGTCCTCAGTGATGTGAGTAGGACAAGGGTGGAAAGAAAAGGCAGGGTTACTGCCTAAGAAGATAGCATTGACATGTGAATACTCCTTTGGATGCTGAATTGATTTGCCAGGACGTTGTCCACATATGGTAGGAGTAGAAACAGAAGTGGAAGAAGACTTGCTCTCCAAAGCAGTAACCCTTGAGTTCAGAGCATCAAACTTCTGATGGAGGTCATTGTATTAGCAAGCAATATGCGTCTTCAATTCAGAAAGTTTCTTTGAAGTTTCCATAGTGTTGTTAGCCTAACCTTGTAGAATCTGCTGCAACATTGCTTCAACGTTTGAAGGTGCAGCAGAAGGTTGCTTAGTGAGGAAACCTGTAGGAACACCAACTTGCTATTGTTGTTGAAAACTACCTTGTGGTTGCAGATTTTGAAGGAAACGATGATTTTGAGCATATTTGAATAAAGGGCTTAGCTTTTTGTTGGTGGTGAGGTGGATAAATTGGATATTGAGGATGTGCTACATTGTTGTTGTGGTTGACAACCGTTGTAGTAGTCCCTTTGGTTCTGAATGTAACTAATGTCCTCTTGTTGAGCAGTCATCCCACCTTGGAGCTTAACGTGCTCTCCGTCGTATGAAGTGAACTTGATGTTGTTGTGCAAGGAGTAACTTATACAACTTCTCATTCAGAGCTTTGAGTTCCCTCTGTATTTTGGAGTTTTCCAGAAGCATCTAAGTTAAGAACAAATTCTCTACTAGACATTCCTCTACTTGATCGTCTTTATGCACGAATTATTGTTTTCCTAAATGAGGGACGACAACATCGAGCTCGTCCACAAGAATTTCCAAATGATTCTCAGTACACTTCCACAACAAGTGAACTCTGATGAAGATGTGGAACCAGTTAAAAAAAACAACTTCACGTGGAAAAGGTAAAATGGGATCTGTGAGCAAACAAAATAATCCCGATAAGTGGGATCGTCTCACTGCTGCCTTTGAAGATATCAAGGACAATTTCGTAAAGGTGGTTGAGAGACGTTTGAATCCTTAAACCCATTCGGTTGTGTTGCGTGTATGCAAGAGTTGCTGAAGATAACTACTTTAGATCATGATAGTGAGTTGTATTGGGCTGCAATAGATTATCATGCATCAATTGAGAGTGTCTGTCAGATTTTTCATGTCATTACCAAATGAGATGGAAAAGATAAAATTTCTCGAACGAAAAACAGAAAATTTGATTGTGCTGCATTTAATTAGAATCATTTTTTAAGATTTAGGTTTTTTTATAATAATGTTTCAACTTCAATCTTCAATAAGTATTATGTTCGTTCAAACTTTTCCAAAAATAGTTTAAATATTCCATGAACCATAAACCTTATTTTATTTTTTTCTTTGAATAATCATTTAAATATTTATAAAATTCATAAACCTTATTTTATTGATTATTGTTATTGTTATATGCTAATTCTTTTTTTTTGTATATGTAACTTATTTTAGAAACTGGCTTTTCAGTGCAACCAAAATTTGTTCAAATGACTGATATTGATGGTCGAGAATGAGTGTTTAAATCCAAATCGCGATAGACAATTGTTGGGAACTGATTGAGGTCGTGGATGGCTTCATACTATACAAATGATAAATGGTCATAATCAAGAATGTTATGAAACTTTACGAATGCATCAAGAGACTTTTCGACATTTGTGTTATAGTCTAAAAAATTATTATGGACTAAAAGAATCATGTGAATGTAGATTAGAAGACATTGTTGCAATGTTTCTTGAGATTGTTTCACATGATGAAGTTTAACGAACTATTGGTACACATTATCAACGTAATCAAGAAACGGAGAATCGAAATTTTCATAAAGTTTTAGATGCACTTGTTCGTATGCCACAAGAAATTTTAAAGCTTGGAGAAAATGAACTTCGACAAGTAAATTGATAACAAGATTTTTTGCTAACAATTCCTTATCTACACAACATTATCATGTCATTGTAGCATAGATAAGGTGTCAATCCAATCAGGTGTCATACTAACAATCATGATGTAATTGGAGCTAATGATTCAAGTTGAATATAAAAATAGGAAAACAAAGGGAAACAAAAGCCTAAAACGAAAACAAAAGGGAAATATGCATAAGTAAAAAGGATAAGTAGCAAATGAAGTAAAACCAGAGGAATTAAAAGAATAAAAGATGCAATCAAAGAATGGGTCCCTAAGAATGGGGTAATTAGGTAGCGTTCCTCCTCAAAATCCCTAAGTGTCTAACATACCTCAAGCAAGAGCTATCCCTAGACGATAGATTTATAAGCAATCAAATCCAATTCCTTGACAGATGAAATCAAACTATGTGGTATTCAGACCTAACTTATGTTAGCGGAGGTATACCTAATAAGCATTACGAACCAATCTACCTAAGCTAATAAGCCTCCCAAACACCTAATTCCTCAGGGTGAGATGCAGATCCTAAGCATATAATTCCTTGGGAGGGGATGCAAATCTCTGAAATCACCTTGATCATGCACTTCATTGAACAATTTTCGGCTGTTAAAGTGCCCAAGATCAGATCTCAACAGGTCATGTCGAAATGAGCATTAAGCACAATGAAACAGAAGAGATCTATTAAACTATAAAGCTTAAAAACCTAGGAGGAACAAGGAAACAACACTACTCTATCCCATCCCCAAGGAACCTAAGTCACTACTCACAAAACATAAAAGATGCAAAATCTGAGAACATGAAGACATAGCTACTAAGGAAAACATTAGATCTAAGGTCAACAAGGAAGAACATACTTTGTAAAACCCTAAAGCTAGTGAAGAAAACAAAAATGAACAAAGATGCAGAAGATGCAGAAGATGAAGATCTAAAACGTCAAGAACACCAACCCAGAAAATATGAACTTCAATGGAACAGTGAACAAAACGAGATTAAAAGCTTAAAAACGTAAATCAATATGCACTAGATAGATCACAGCCCTAATCTATGCAGGAAAATAAAGAAAAATAGAAGATTAACATAAACTAAAGAAATATGGGATTTGAACTGAAGAACACTAAGAACACTTAGAATAAAAAGAGAGAAAATGTAAAACCTAAGACAAAACCTAAAAATGACAAAAGAAAAGATTGCCCCCAAATGGAGGCGTTTTAGGGCTTTATATAATGTTGAGGAAAAGCTCTCAAACGCATAAAAGAAAAAAACTAATCATTAAGTTAGGTCTTGGGTCAGGTCCATCCTGATTCGAGTTGGTCGGGTCGGAGCATGCTTGGGTTTGAGCTGAAGGCTGCATGTGATCGAGCCGAGAGAAATGCGTGTGATCGAGCCAAGGGAATGGCTTGATCACTGGATCAAAGTGGCTTCGAAGCTTGAGCTGAGATCGAGGTGGCCAAGGGGAAGTGATCGAGCTGGTGAGCTAGGCTCGATCGTGGGATCGAGCGAAGTGATTTGGCCAAGATGGAGAGAAGGTGAGGCTCGATCGCGGGATCGAGCTGGGCTGAGGTGGAGACCGAGCCGGGCTCGAGGTGATGATCGAGCCGGGCCGAGGGTGCTCGAGCCAAAGGGATGAGGTGCTGAATACGCATGATCTATCCGGGCCTTTGGTGTTGGATTGAGCCCAAGTTAGCTTGGCTTGATAGTTGAGTTAAGTCCTGACTTGTTCTACGCTTGAGCAGGTTTCGTTCCACGCATTTCCCTTTACTTCTCCAAATTCACAACAACATCCTAAAAGCTCATGAAAGTCCTGAAAAATCTCCAAAATGCATGTATATGCAAACGCTAATGTAAAAACTCCTAAAAGTCGCAAACGTGCCAATAACATCTATAAATGCAACATATGAACACCAAAAGACCTATAAAATGATTCTAAATGACTTCTAAAAACCATGAAAATATAGAGACATCATAAATTTCATTTTATCTTATGATAAAAGATATTATCCTTTCTTTAGTGGTTGCGTTGGAGCTCTAGACGGTACACATGTTTTAGTGCGAGTTGGAGGAGATAAAAAAGAAAGGTTTTGGAACTTAGGGAAGCAACATCCTACAATAAACGTGCATGTGATTTGTAACTTCAGTACGTAATTTATATACACATATGTGGGGGGGGGCACCAAGAAGAACATACAATTTGAAGATATTGACATATTGTGCAAAAAAGATGAATATTTTCCAAATTTGTTTGACGAAAATATTTTTTCGTTGAATCAAGATATCCTAATATAAAATATATCTTGCTTCATATCATCGAATCATATATCATCCACATCATTGGCAAGGAGGACCACCTACGAATGAAAACGAAATGTTTAAAAAATGTCATTCTTCATTGTGTTCTGTAATAGAGAGAACGTGTGGGGTGTGGAAGGGAAAATGTGCTATTATCATAAATGTAGCACGCTATGATCTACAAACGCGATCATATATTGTGGTAGCAATTATGGAATTACATAATTTCATCGTTAACGATGAAGATTTTCAAGAGTACGAACAAATGGAAAATGAAATGCATGATTTGTCATATTCAGATGATGATGAAGAAGTTCATAGAAGAGATTATGTGCCAATTAGTGATGCATATGTGGCTGGTATTTGAGACAACATTGCATATCAGATATGGAGAACTCGTGTATAATTATTAAAAAAATATTAGTCATTTTTTTGTCGGAAAATATAGTCATTTAATTTTAATATCTTCAATAATAATTTTAATAATAAATTTATTTAGTGTTCAAAATAAATAATTATGACTCAATGTTTAAAATAAATAAGTTTTAAGATAAAAAAAATTCCATCTATCAACTCTCAGCTTATGCTCTCAATTTCCACTTTCAGCTTCTGTTCTCAGCTCCTGCTCTCAGCTGCTATCAGCTACCGTTTTTTTATTACCAATCATGCCTTAAGTAGATCGAGAATGAAAAGAAAAAGAGAAAACATACCCAACTAAACACATGATCTATATTATTTCAAAATCAAAATTCTCCAATTCATATGAATTTATAAATCAATTAAATTCAATACTTTGTTTCTTTCGTTATGATGAGGAATATGATCCAGATGGTATTTCTCGTTAATTTTAATATTAAAAACATTCATTTCACCAAAGAACATTATTCTAATTTTTATGCATCTTTATAGTCTCATAATCCTTTTTATAGTTGGTTAGCGAGTTTTGGTATCTTGTCATAACGAATTGAAATTTATTGGATATAAGATTTTGATAGAGTTTTTGAATCCAAAAAATTCATGTTATTTGATTAATGTTTTAAAAATTTCAGTTGAAATGATGTGTTATTCATTTAATAATTTCTAAAAAAAGTAGTTGGAATACAATGTTATTCTTTTGATGATTTATTTGTGAATTTCTAATATACATTGTATTTTATTGAATTTTAAAGTATTTTAAAATTTGAAATACATAAATACAAATCCTAAAAAATGGTGTAATTACAAAATCCAATGATTTTAAAATTCAGTGATAAATTTAAAAATTAACTAAAACTTATAAACCAATAACATTATCTAAATATAGCACGGATGAATAATTTTGGTAAATTGATTAAAACTCTATTCGTTGAAAATTGGTGTTGTGGGCCAACCACTCATCCTAGTAATAGCTTGAACCTAACGACATCGGTCAAGTAGGTGATAGAGCTCTATAGGATTTGGTTGTTACCTACTAGTTCATAGTTTATATAATTAGTTATGATAAAGGGTATTCAAATTAAAGATTATTTTCAGATTTATGTCCACTTAATCCCATAAGGGTCTATTCCATATACAATCAACAATACAAAAACTTAGAACCAGCCCAAAACAATTTACAGAAATTCAGATCCATTTTCTCTCTCTCCTCCTTTTCTCTCTCTTCTTTCTCTCTCGAATCTCACCACCGGCGAAGACTGAAGACTAGAGGAGAGGTACGGGAGCCTTCAGCTCGGCGCCACCGGAGAAAAACCACCGCGCACCGCGACCCCCGGGCTCGCCGGCGAAAACCAAGGCCGGCAAGCTCGCCTATGCATTTTAACAGCTTCAAATCTCTTCAGATCTCCCTCTCTCTCATCAATCTAAGTTCGCCGGTGCCTGGGATAGAGGATTTAGCAGCTTCTGACGGCAGATCTCGGCCAGATCTGTTGTGTCGAGGAGCATGGAAGTCGGCGGCGTCTTCGAGAGGAAGGACCTCAAGTCGGAGATTCGGGGCTTCTCGCTGGAGGAGATGCAGAAGCGGTTTCAGGTGAGGGTACGGGAACTATTGTTGCTTGAAATCGTTTTCGGCAAATCTAAAGGCGGAGGCTACGGTTCCCATCTCCAGCGGAAACCTAATCTTCCATCTCTGGTCTCGCCGTGGCAAAGATCGAAGACCAGTATCTCTCCTCAGTCCAAAAACCTAGGTGTCGCGTGGACGATGGTGCAGCGTCGTGTCGGCTTGGTCGTCGGGACGTCGGAGCTCCGGCTTCGGCGGATTCGCAGGTGTTCGGCAGCTGGGAGTTTTTCAGGGTTCTCCTGTTAATTCTAGGGTTTCTCTTTTTTAGGTTTGGGCCCGGGCCCATCTGTAATAGGGAAGCCCATCCGAGCTTAG
>OVBE01004629.1:0-23500 GCA_900406425.1 Iberis pinnata | reverse complement strand
ATCGACTATTTTATAAGTATTATTTTGTAATATTGAATCGATTTCACTATTGACCGCTTCCTTCTAATGAGGTGTGTCTGGTATAGACATAGCTTCTGAGTATGTTCTAGGTTCATTCTCTGCGAGAAAAACCGTAAAAAAATCATCTTCGAAGGATTTTTCCTTGCGAGCTCTTTTGCTTCGCTGAGGTTCAGCTTCTACTTCTTCGACTTGTGGAGAAGTTCCAGAAGTGCTTGCCTCATTGGTTATTGAAACCGCTTCTCTTTGTTCAATTGTCCATTTTGGACGTTGCTTTTCCTTACAAGGAAATATGTTCTCAAAGAAAGAATCATTCTGTTTTTTGATGACTGTATTGACATGAATATCATGTATATCCGATTTATGAACCAGAAATCTATAAGCACTGTTATTGTGTGAATAGCCAATGAAAATACAGTCTACGGTTTTAGGTCCAACAGTAACCTTTTTCGGAGGTGGTACAACAACCTTTGCAAGGCACCCCCACACTTTGAGGTATTTGTACGATGGTACATGACCTGTCTAAAGCTCATAAGGCATTGTGCTATTGTGCTTATTTGGTATTTTTTAAAAAATGGTATTTTTAGTAAGTAAAGCTTCCCCCCACATTGACTGGGGTAACCCAGATTCTTGCAACATAGCATTCATAATCTCTTTGAGAGTGCGGTTTTTACGTTCCGTAGTCCCGTTAGATTCAGGGGAGTATGGAGCGGTTGTTTGATGTATGATCCCATGTTCTTTGCAGAAATCATTATAGGGACCATCATACTCGCCTCCTCTGTCACTTCTTACTACTTTGATGGTTTTACCAAGTTGATTCTCAACTTCAAGTTATACTCTTTGAATTTTGACAAGACTTCGTTTTTTCTATGTAACAGATATACATAACAATATCTTGTGCTATCATCAATGAATGTCACAAAACACTTTTTACCGCTGCGAGTTTGTATATATTTCAAATCACATAAATCTATATGAATAAACCCAAAGGTTCGGTAGTTCTTTGAACTTTAGGAGATGGAGTTTTTGTGAGTTTGGCTTGTATACAAACTTCACATTTCTATTTATTTACTTTGCATTTGGGAATTAAGTTGAGACTTATTAATTGTTGCATAGATTTGTAATTAACATGTCCTAATCTTTCATGCCAAGTATTGAAAGACTCAACCAAATAAGAAACAAAATTTTCATTAACTTTATCATCAATTACAATGTTAGCTATTTCAAGCTTGTCAGGACGAAGGACTGTCATTACACACATTTTGACAAGTCCTCCTTTTACAAATCCCTTTCCCAAATACACCCCATTTTTCCTAAGTACTAGCTTGTCAGCTTCAAAGCTTGTTCCGAATCTAGCTTTGCTCAGTAGAGTTCCCGAAACAAGGTTCTTTCTCATGTCCGGCACATGTTTGACATTGTTGAGAGTTAGTTCACGTCCTGAAGTCAGCTTCAGAACCATTTTTCCGCGACCTTCTATCTTTGAGCGAGTTGTGTTTCCCATGAACAGTTGCTCCTCAATCTTGTTCTTCTGATAAGTGGTGAACATTTCCTTATCAGCGCAGATTTGGGTGGTTGCACCAGTGTCATACCACCATTCTTTCAGGTTGTCGTCAACCATGTTGACTTCAGAGACAACCACGCACATGTCTTCTTCAGTAAGATAAGCTTGAGCTTTATCCTTAGCTTTATGATCACTTCGACACACATCTGCTTTGTGTCCTAGCTTTCCACATTTGTGGCATTTCCCTTTAAAGTTCTGGTTTTTACCATTTTTCTTGAAGTTTGTTGAGGGAGTAGGTTTGAGGAACTTTTGTTTCCCTTGGCCCTTTTTCTTTGCCTCAGCCACATAAACCGTATGTTGCTTAGAAGCAGCAAAGTTGGTACGGTTTCGCTCTTCCATTCGAAGTCGCATAATGACATTTGAGAGCGACATCGGCTTCTTCTTGTGCTTCAAGTAGTTCTTGAAGCTGAACCAGCTTGGGGGGGGAGCTTCTCTATGAAGCATTTGACCGTGAATATTTCATCGATCATCATACCTTCAACTGCAATCTCATGACAGATGAGACTTAGTGCGTCGACTTATTCCATGATGGGTTTTGAGTCCACCATCTTGAAGTCCAAGAACTTTGCGACGACAAATTTCTGACAACCAACATCGTCAGATTTGTACTTCTTCTCTAAGGACAACCAGAATTCCTTAGAGGTATGTGCTTCCTGACTGTACACTTTGTACAGTGGATCAATGAGGCGGCCTAAGATCCAGCCTCGACAGACAAAGTCATGGTGCTTCCAGGCATCAGCACCTTTTTGGACGTAGGCATCAGTATTCCCTAGAGGAACGATTGGTGGATCGGTCGTTAGGAATTTATCAGCATGCAAATTGCTCAGGTAGAAGAGCATCTTGTTTTGCCACTTCTTGAAGTTGGTTTCGTCGAATTTCTCAGGCAGTAGGCATTGTGCCATCGCCATTGCGGTAGGCATTCCGACGAAAGCATCTTTCGGAGGCGAAGTCTTGGCCTTCTCGGTAGACTCGTCATTATGTCCATCAATATGGACAATTTTAGTATTCTAGATTGTTATCTGTAAGACAGAAATCGGAAATTATCAGTAAAATTTTGCGGAAAGTTTTTAAATGATCGCGAAGCGGTAAAAACGTTTTAAATGGTTAAAACCAAAATCTGATATAAAGCGGTAGCTATAGAGCGGATTTTTTAGAATTAAGATTGTAGGGACCGTAAACCCGGATTTAGTTAAAACCGAGTTTAAAACGTTTTAACAATCTTAAACCGAACAGAGTCGAGTCGAAACTATTTTGTTAATTCTAAAAATTGTCCGTAGTAAGATGGTTTACCGCAATTTAAGAATCCCGGGATACAACCGTTTAATGTCTTTATTAAGCCTTACCCTTAATAAAACCTATCGACCTTAGTCTTTATGAATACTCCCGAGACATTGGAAACAGAGTATTATTGGAACAATTTTTGAAGACTTTTATTTGTATTTATTTTATTCTCTTTATTCAGTATTGAAAACCAATTGTTTTCTAATGATTGATTGAGAAAAAGATGAGAGCAAAGTGAATGGGAAGTGTGGTATTTATAGGGAACGAGAGGTTGGCTTTTGTAAACCAACACAACCGATCAAATCACACTGGTTCGCATGAAGACACATGATTGGATACAAATGACAAAGCACCTCTTCGAAAAAAATCTCATTTGGTGCGTAATGGGCTATTGGGCCGAATTAATGTTATTGCATCTTGTTTGATGTTAATCATTTGATCGATCAAATTATTATTCTTATATTATGTTTTTTCTTTTTTAATACAAATTTTTCCCAAAAAAATAGGCCCGAGACCCAAGAATTCGACCAACGACCCTAGGCCCGCGACCTGCACAATGCCGTGTTGTTCCATGCTGAGCCGGTGGTGGCAGCGCGCGGGTCCACTTTTACCTCATATTTTTCATTCAATTTAACTCAAAATTTAGCATTTCAATATTCAAAGTTAGATTCCAAACTACAACATATTTAATTCACCCATAATCCGACAATTCCGGTTAACACACTTGCCGTAAAAGTCGCCGGAAAAGTGACAAAATTCACTTGTTCAAATTTGAGTTCCAATAGTGAAAATGTGAGTGAGAAACTTAGCTTTGCAGTCATCCCAAGTCTCAATAGAACCAACAGGTAAGGACCTCAACCACTTAAGTGCTCTCTCAGCTAGAAAGTGTCAGAAGAGTTTGCAATGCATGAAATCCCTTGAGACCCCATTAAGTTAGGTAGTGCTGCAGGTGTCCTTAACGTTATCGTTGTGGTCCATAGGATGCTCGTTGGGTAGCCCATGAAACTGGTGTTGGTGAAGTATCTGGATGACCTGAATAGGGAACTAGTACTCCTGACGTTGAGGTTTTCAGGGTTGGATAGCATTTCTGTTAGCAAAGAACGCTACAGGGTTCTTGTAATCACCGACCAAAGGGTGATTCTGAGGTGGACGCTGGTTGGCAAATCCATTTGGATCGCCCATCAAGGTGAAGTTACAACCAATCTGATCAACATTACCAGATCCTTAGTTTACTGGTGGCACTTGATTGTCATTAGCTCATCCTCCCACTGGATTGATTATCAGTTGATTGAGTTCAGGAGGAGGTAGGTTGTTTGGACCATCGGGATCGACCGGATCATTTTGTTGAACGTTTTCAGCCAAAATTATGATAGACTTAGAATTTAATTCCTAACACTATACTGCATAGAACATATCACTATAACATTGATAGGATCGAATCCCACAGAGACCAGCAAGCACGACTTTCAGTTTACTATCGAATTAAGCTAAGACAATAAATAAGAATGTTTGTAACCGAATAAGCAATAAATAAAATAAGCGAAGGTGAATGAATAATAAAAAGCGTTAGGCATTAGGCAATCCACATGTAGTTAGGTTTAATAGTCGGGTTATCATGCAAGGATTTTCGTTTTGAAAATAGTTCTCAGCTCAAAAGAAAAAATAAGACTAATCTCCTCCCGAAGTATTAGATGACTATGATCGAATTACTAAAGATAAACTCCCGCCGTATTTAGATAATTCAAACATACATTAAGATTAGATTTGATAAGTTCATAAATATCTAAGACAATACTCCCGCAAGAAAATACACTTACTCATTTAGACTAGATCATATTTCTAAACTAAATCTTTTGTGTTTAAAATAATATTGATAGATAACGAGGATTCAGAGAAACTTCTCTCAAATATAGAGGTTCATGATCTTCGTCTCCCTCAGTAAAAAAACTTAGAATAGAATAATGCATGTTTAAAATAAAACGAGCCACAAGGTTTATATAGTTTCAAAGAAAATAAATAAAATAAGGAAAAATGCAGATAAGCTTGAGGAAGATCTTGTAATTTGGATTTCTTTAAATTCTTCTCGGGTACGGAGATCGATCGAGCTCTATAAGGATCGATCATGCATTTATGAAATTAGATTTATCAATCGTGTTTTTAACCAATGTTCCATCAATTTTTTCGGTGAAGACGTTCACCGGAATGACCGGATTATGAGTGCATCGAAATCCTTGTAACGAGCACTATAAGTTGGAATATTCATTTGTCAAAATTGAATGTATTTTGAATGAGAAATGGAGATGTAAAGAGAGCAACTTAAACATGCATAAGCATAAAAAATGTTGACTTAGTGTTGACTAAGTTCAACATGTGTTATTATCCCACATTGCTAGAAAAAACTTTTTTCCACTAGTATATATATGGAAGAGTGCATGTTTATGTTCAATTGGTTTGAGTACACATATTGGAGAGAGATGGGCCACGCACACGCGCGCGCCGCCGTTGACCGACCGACGCGGGTCGTTGGGAATATCCCAGTCCCAGTCCCAGATTTGAACTCGTCACGTTTGAACGAGTCAATATCTCCCAAATTTTCTCCTCGATTCGCTCCACGAATCTTGGGCGCAATCCTGCGCGGATCGTAACAGTTTTCTGGCCTGCGCTTCAAGTCGCTTGCCTATTTAACTGATCCTCCTTTCATTCTTCATTCTTACTTTTCCAACGGAAAAAAACCCTTCACGCGTCGTTTCTATTTTTCTTCTCTCTCTCAAACAGTAAGTCTTATTCCGAGATTATATCGTTACGTTCTAAGTTCGTAGATTCCGAGTTCGAGTGTTGCGAACCGGTCTCATTGCGGTTGTATCCTGGAATTCTAAAATCGCATATAACCGTCACACTATGGGCGATTTAGAGAATTAAGGACAGAGAACATCTTCTCGACTCCACATCTGTTTTATTCGGTTTAAATCATTTTGAATAAGATTTTTCCAATCGTTTTTTTAATCCGGTTTTACACGGTCCTACATATATTTCGTTTTCTGTTCACTCTATTTTTTTTTATCATCGAGACGTTGAGTTTGAGACCACATATGAGATACTTTTAGCTAGTAATGTGTCTACAAGTGAAAACGAAGGACCTTCATACAGTAGACCATTCCTATGATCCTGTCCTTCCAAACAAACCATAAGATCCATATAAAGGAAGGATTTGATTAACTCTGCTTAAGCATCCTTTCTCCACAAGCTTTTGGCTTTTCATGAGAGTGTTAAAATTGCAAAGGACAGACTCTTCGTTTAAAACACAGCCGTGATACATCTCCATTTTATTGTATCATATGATATATTGTACCAAAACATTTATTCGCCACCAATTCAATATATCATATGAAAATAAAAACATAAACCATTGAATACAATCTCTCTTTTTAGCGAGTGAGCTTCTTGAACCAGTGGCTGAGCTTCACACTCCACTTCTCCCTTCACCCATTTTCTTCACAAACCCTACAAACTTCCCCCAATTCTCTTCCTGAAACAACTCGGGATTCATCCTCAGGTAAGTAAACGCGCACATCTCTCTGTTTACTCCCTCACTATACGCCTTAAGGATCTGCTCGTACGCGTATTCATCATATCTAGGCAATGCATTTTCACCAGCTAGAGGAACTTTTTCAGCCAGAGTGGCGTGAGACACTTGCTTCACTAGGTTCTCTGGTGAACAAAGCGCGTCTATGTGTTCAATTTTTACTTGATGATCTGTGTCTCTCATCTCCATACATGTGAAGTTGAATATGGCATTGTGTCTGGCTAACATTTTAGCTATCGGAGTGTATCCATTTATGGACCTTGTGTTGTAGTATCCTGCTGTGAGCTCAGCGGCATGAGAGCATGATCCAAAATGCCAGTGAATTCCAGATATTTTTACCGATATTTTGACACCCGTGTTTACAAATATCGTTTCGGCTGAGGACAAAATCCGTTCTCCGTGATCCAACAACATCTTGGAGTACCATGAGAGGAAGAACTTTCCATACTCAATGTTCCAACCACCGTCTACTTCTTTGAAGAAGGGAGTGTTTTCTGGCTTGCTATTATAGTGACCAGCATCTGTTGGGCCAGTATCGCCCCACTCTGGCTTCCCATAATCCACAGCTGCTGTTTTTAAGCTCCCTAACGAGTACTGCATCAATCAAGGAAAGTATAACATAGTAGCATTACATTCTGCAGAACCAACCAGAGGCTATTTATGTGATTTTGTAACAAATACCTTGTCATAACACTGGAAGGCTCCAATCCCCGGGAATTTCCATGTCTCGTCTTGCTCAGGGTATGAAGGGTAACGCAGCTCTCCTGCTGGTCCCATTCCTACCTGAATTTCCTGGAATAAAAAAAACAATACAATACAGACTCAATCATCCATGAATCAAACATTGTAGAGAGAAAGAGGGAGTCAAAGAGCCATGTTCAAATATGAAACACATAAGCTGCAATTACCACAATGGTGTTTCCAAGAAGATGCTTGAAGTTGTCCCTGAATTTACACATGAACTCCGAATAACATTGAACGGGTGTCCGGCCTTTGAGAACTGGGAGCGTATCAGCGGCAAGTGAAATATACTCAGTATTCCTTCTTCCCCACTGATCAGTGTATGCAAGCTCTTGGTTCCTATCAACCTCTTCAATAACCCATTTGGGTAGAGGAATACTGGATTATAAAAATTAAAAAAAACTTCCCAATTAGGAACACACCAAATCTCACTACTTACTTCATTATTCATCTTTTGTAACTGTAATCAATTTTTGAAAGAGACATAAAGACAGACAAGAGAATACTAAAAGAAAAGGCCTAAGAAGATCTAAAGATGACTTACAACACACGCAGATTATAAGAGGAAGAGAAGTACGTACGTGACAGAGTCACCAACATTACCACCGCACTTATGGAAAGACATAACAGCCTGAACCTTGAGTCCATGCTTCTTTGCCATCTCAAGCAGCTCGCTGTAACCTCCCCAATTGTATGATCCAGGAGACTCTTTCTCCACCAAACCCCACCACACATCGATCATGATCCCTTCTACACCAGCACTCTTCAATGCTTGTAGACCTACAGTCACTGGTTTCTTCATATTCACCGTATTCTCCATCGTCACGCTATCAAGTGGCATCATAACAAAAACCGGAACTCCTCTTCTTCCGACCTGATTCGTCAAATCAAGCGCCATTTCTCTGTAACCTTATTTTTCACGCAATCGATCGAGTGCTTAAATGTGTTGTTTAAGAGAGAATACAATTATATATTCTCTACGTGCGTTGTCTTATGAGAGACAGAGGTTGACTTTGTGAGAATGATCGTGAGATGATATTGTTATTGCTGTACCTTTTGATATATATAAAAGAAGTTTGTTAAAAATATATATTATATATCCTCTACAAGAGTTGTAATATGAGACAGAGAGAGTTTGACTTTGTGAGAATGAATGTGAGAAGCGATTGTTAGCTTTTAATATAGGTAGAATTACTTACTTACATATTTTAATTAATTGCTACTTATTCCATATTTATTTTAATTATTGAAAATAATCCAATTTTCGTTAAATTCATGAACAAAAGAAAAAAAATTGGGAAAAAAAAATAACTAGAGGAAAAAAAAAGTTGTTCAGTATTTACGAAAATACCATCGCATTTTCTGGAGTGAAAAAAATCTACGAAAATTTGTAATGTAGATTTGTTTGTGTTGTAGATTTGTTTTCACAGATTTGTTCTTGCAAATTTGTTTTGCATTGCATATTTTTTATATTATTCAGCCTTACCGAAACGACGTCGTTTAGTTAGAAGAAAGATGTGTTTGAAGTTGAGTCAGCATTACACGGGTACATGTTAGCATGTTTAAAACCAATTTTACCGGATAATTGATAGAATGTCAGTATGAGGCATCTCAGAGCCATTTTTTGAAGTATAGTACAAGATTCAAAAGTTAAAATAGTATAGGTATTTTTAGTAAGCTTAAAAATAAGTGACTGAAAAAATAACCATTATAATTTTACAGACAGTATTCGACATTTTTCACTACTCTAATGCGCCTCCGTAAAATTTTTGTCAAGTGAAACCAAGATGCTAACCTTAGGCGCACTGGATGCTTGGAACCTTAGAGCATCTCCAACCCTACTCCATTTTTTACACTAAACTCCATTTTGGAGTGGAAAATGGAGTTTGGAGTAAAATGTGCTCCAACCCTACTCCATTTTCCACTCCAAAATGGAGTAAAAAATGGGATTACTCCATTTATGGAGTGAAGTTACTCATGACTCCATTTTTTACTCCATTTTTCACTCCAAAATGGAGTTACACCCAAAAATGGAGTAGGGTTGGAGCAAAACCAACTCCAAAATGGAGTGACTCCATTTTGGAGTAAAAAATAGAGTTTTACATTGGAGATGCTCTTAGAAACGTAGTTATGGAAGTAGTTATGGAAGAGGAAAATCAAAATTTGATATCACTTGTAGAAAGATGTCATCTTTATCCTCATTGTCTAAACTTTGTAATTAGAGGCATTTAACATTGAGACGTGTATTGAGAATCTTTTGTGCGTTTAGAACGATGTTTCTGCCTACCATTTATATAGTTAGTTAGTCATCAATTTATTAGATTACGCATAAAATTAGATAATTTCAAATATATTGTAAATAACTCATAAATATATCTAAATAATCTCCTATTCTTTGCTTGATCTTTAGCTTACTTTCAAACTTATCTCATTAAGTCCGGTTGAGCAACTTTCATTAAAAACAGAGGCGTCATACATCTCCATTGCAATACATAACTCCAACAAACCTAATCATATATTCGGCACCATTTCATTATATCATATACAAATATAAACCATTGAATCATGCCACAATCTCTCTTTTTAGTGAGTGAAAGCCGCTGCAGCTTCTTGAACCAGTGGCTGAGCTTCACGCTCCACTTCTTCCCAACACCTATGAGAGTCTCTCCCTTCACCCATTTTCTTCACAAACCCTACAAACTTTCCCCAATTCTCGTCTTGAAACAACTCGGGATTCATCCTCAGGTAAGTAAACGCGCACATCTCTCTGTTTACTCCCTCACTGTTCTGCTCAATTCTCAACGTAGACGCCTTAAGGATCTGCTCGTGCGCGTATTCATCATATCTAGGCAATGCATTTTCACCAGCTAGAGGAACTTCTGCAGCCAGTGTGGCTAGAGCCACTTGGTTCACTAGCTTCTCTGGTGCACAAAGGGCATCTTCTCGTTGCTCTTGGTCTCTCATCTCGATACATGTGAAGTTGAATATGGCGTTGTGTCTGGCTAACATTTGAGCGATCGGAAGGTATCCATCTCTGTACCTTGTGTTGTAGTATCCTGCTGTGAGCTCAGGGGCGTGAGACCGGGACCCATAATGCCAGTGAATTCCAGCTACTTTGACTGATATTTTGACATCCGTGTTTATAAATATCGATTTGGCTGAGGACAAAATCCGTTCTCCATGATCCAGCAGCATCTGGGAGTACCATGAGAGGAAGAACTCTCCATACTCAGTGTTCCAACCACCGTCTTCTTTTTTAAAGAATTGAGTGTCTTCTGGCCAGTTATTGTAGTGACCAGCATCTGTTGGGCCAGTACCACCCCACTCTGGCTTCCCATAAGCCTCAGCTGCTGCTTTTAAGCTGCTTAACGAGTACTGCATCAATCATGGAAATTATAACATATTAGCATTACATTCTGTGCAGCCAATCAGAGGCTAAGTGTGTGATTCGTCGCAAATACCTTGTCATAGCACTGGAAGGCTCCAATTCCCGGGAACTTCCATGTCCCGTCCTGCTCAGGGTATGAAGGATAACGCAGCTCTCCTGCTGGTCCCATTCCCACCTGAATTTCCTGGAAAAAACAATACAATACAATCCAGACTCAATCATCCAATCAAACATTGTAGAGACAGAGGGAGTGAAAGAGAAATGTTATAATATGAAACACAAGCTGCAATTACCACAATGGTGTTTCCAAGAAGATGCTTGAAGTTGTCCCTGAAAGCACGCATGAAATCCGAATAACATTGCACGGGTGTCCGGCCTTTAAGAACTGGGAGCATATCAGCAGCGAGTGAAATATACTCATGGTTCCTTCTTCCCCACTGATCAGTGTATGCAAGGTCTGGGTCCTTGTCAACCTCTTCAATAACCCATTTGGGTAGAGGGATACTGGATTAAAAAATAACTTCCCAATTAGGAACACACCATCCTTATAAAAGAAATACATTAATCTAACTCCATAACAAAATCAACACACAGATTATTGAACCTATCAATGTCATCTTGAATATTGGTACCATCATGCAATCAATCTAAAGAAGTACAAATCCACAGAATCTCTGTAAATTGAATTCAGTGTGGACGCAAACAGAAACTGAAGCTAAAATATGTAATCAAGTGTAAAACAAACAGATTATTGAACAAATAAGAGATGATGAGGAAGAGAAGCACGTACGTGACAGAGTCACCAACATTGCCACCGCACTGATGGAAAGACATAACAGCCTGAACCTTAAGTCCAAGCTTCTCGGCCATCTCAAGCAGCTCGCTGTAACCTCCCCAATTGTAAGATCCAGGAGAATTTTTCTCCACCAAACCCCACCATACATCGATCATGATCCCTTTTACACCAGCACTCTTCAATGCTTGCAGACTTGCAGTCATCGCTTTCCTACGATTCACCTTATTCTCCATCGTCACGCTATCAAGCGGCATCATAACAAAAACCGGAACTCCTCTGTTCCCTTCCTTTTCGGAAGCCCCTCCATCTTTGTATGTTCTCTGTTCCTCCAAAGTCTCAACCCCTGAGACTGGACTCTCAACCGCGAAAGCCTTACACGCAACTGATAGATCGGCTCGAGTCCCCGCTAAAACCGGACTCACCGGCGGCGATACGTTTCTATTCGGATCCGTTCCGTGAACCATCGCTTTAGAAATCCTCGCCAATGGTGGTGAAACTGATAAAGATGAATCCATCAACTGCGCAGTCGTTTCACCAGACTTAGTCGGAGTTCCGGCAAGTGTTCCGAGCTGATTTGTTAAATGAAGAGCCATTTCTCTGTCAGCTAATTTTCCACCGAATCAAGTGCTTGAATATTCCCTTTTACAAAAAAATCCGAATAATTTTTCTCACAATTTATATATTTTTTGTTGTGGGATCTGAGAGAAGGTAAAAAAAAGAATGTATTTATAATGGGAAGCATAAAAGGATAATGTAATAATAATGTTTCATAGAATCGTTGATGGAGCGACACGTGCACAAACTTACGAAGTGAATAAAGACACGGTTGAGATCTGTGCTGGATATTGGAGGTCAGAGTGGACGGTGAAGGACCCTTTTTATAAGAACCAAAAAGAGAACTTCAATTCTTATACGATTTTGAACATTTTGATTTGACCTTTTCTAATATTCAATTCAAGTTATCCGAATTTCCGAGGTATATGCATCATGTGATTATTTTTAGAAGAATAAATTTGTTAACAGGCTGATTACCATAATAAAAAACAAAGTTATTAAATCTCTTTCGCGTGTAAAACTTATAGAACCGATAACAAAATAAAATCTAATAGTTATTCCAAACATCAGAACCCAATTTCTCCACTAAAAATTTCAGCGAAGAAGAGACTTGGTAGGCCTCCTCTCAACAAAGGCCAAGATTTAGGTCCCAGCATTAAGCCAAATCCAAAGACAAAACCGAGGAGGGTACCCCAAATAAAGGTCTCGCCAGTAAGAAAGTGTAAGACAGGAGCAGCTTCACGAGCGGGAGTTTTTACGACAAAAGTAACTCCGTCAAACCTACCATCTTCGATTATCCCAGGAATTTCAAAGTGAAGAATGAATTTTCAAAATCCATCCAATCCCGTTCCTTAAAAGTGGTGACATAGAACTGTCAAGGTCTGGAGAATACCATGACAGTTCTAAGAATCAAGGAGATCACCAAAGTATTTACTCCTGATATTTTATTCCTCTCGGAGACTAAAAACTCTGATGCTTTTGTTTTAGAAAAACTTGATGGGCTAGGTTACGCTCATAATGTCTTGGTTCCCCCACAAGGTCATGGAAGCGGAGGTCTCGCTTTATTATGGAAACCCGACATTGTTGTTGAAATTATCAAGATTGGAAAGAACTGTATTGAAACGAGTTTAATGAATGAAGGAAAACGTTGTTATGCTTATTTTGTATATGGAGATACGAACAAAGGAAACAGACACGTGTTATGGCAAAAATTTACCGAAATCGCAAAGATAAGAGATGGCCCCTGGTTTATCACAAGAGATTTTAACGACATCGATAATAATTTCTAAAAAGAAGGGGGAACAACAAGACCGGAAAGAACGTTTTCAGATTTTCTGACATTCATAGCGGAGTGCGATTTTTTTAATCTAAAACATGCAGGCAATCCACTCTCATGGAGAGGAACAAGAAACGAACAAACTATCTGTTGTCGTTTAGATAGAGCTATGGCAAATAACCTATGGTTTGAAGATTATCCGTCTAGTAGATGTGAATATCTCCATTTTGAAGGCTCGGATCACAAACCTATTATCTCACACTTTGATACAACAAAAAAAGAGGGAAAAAATTGTTCAGATTTGATAGATCCCTGGCTGATAACAACGAAGTGCAAGAGATCATTAAACCAATTTGGCAATCAGTTACAAGTCAAACCATTAACCATAGAACTATAGCCTCACGTATGGCTATAATCATGTGGCATAGAGAAAAGGGAAGAAACAACCAGACTATAATCAAGGAAAAAAAGTTTGAGCTTAATCAAGCAATGGAGAGGGCAGACACTTCACAAGCTGAAATTACAAAACTAAATGAGGATCTTAAGAAAGCTTACCAAGTAGAGGAATCAGACTGGCAGCAAAGAAGCCGTCTCCTATGGTTAAGATTAGGTGATCGCAATTTGGGTTATTTTCACGCAACTACTAAGGGAAGGAGAGCGATTAAAAATCTCACTGTTTTGGAAGATGAAGGTGGCAAAGTAGTTTATAAAGAGGAGCATATTACAGAGGTTATCGTTGACTATTTCACTAAGCTTTTCCAATCGGTTAATGAACAAAGGGAAGAAATAGTTGAAAGATCCATTAGCCCCAAGATAACAGAGGCAGAGAATGAGTATCTTACTCGCGAGGCATCAATCTCAGAAGTTAAAGTAGCGCTGTTCTCGATCCACCAGGACAAAGCACCAGGTCCGGACGGTTTCTCGGCATCCTTTTTCAAGCAAATTGGGAGCTAATGGGAGAAAAGATTACAGCAGAGATCAAGGAATTTATGGCCACTGGATTTTTGCCAAATGCAATCAATGAAACCCATATAAGGCTTATTCCTAAGATACACGGTCTGAAGAAAGTATCCGATTATAGACCAATCACCTTATGTAATGTATATTACAAGATTATATCAAAGCTTCTCTCAAAACGACTTCAACCACTTCTCAAGTCGCTAATCTCCGACAACCAATCAGCTTTCGTCAAAGAGCGATCTATCTCGGATAATGTATTGATTACACACGAGGTTCTCCACTTCCTAAAGAACTCCAAAGCATCAAAGTATTATTCAGTGGCCATGAAAACGGATATGAGAAAAGCGTATGATAGAGTGGAATGAGACTTTATAAGATTGGTACTTAAAAGATTTGGTTTCCATCATAAATGGATTCAATGGATACATCAATGCATCTCAACGGTCTCTTACTCATTCCTTTTAAACCGTTCGGTTAAAGGAAGGGTAATACCGAAGAGAGGAATTAGACAAGGCGACCCGCTCTCTCCGTATCTTTTCATACTTTGTAGTGAAGTTCTCTCCGGGCTTTGCAATAGATCTAGTGGGAAAAACGAGCTAAAGGGGGTCCGAGTTGCAAAGAATAGCCCGAGAATTAATCATCTCCTATTCGCGGATGATACAATGTTCTTTTGTAGAACAAACAAGCAAAGTATAGAAGCTTTAAAGAGTGTTATAAATCTAAATTCACAAGCCTCGGGACAAACTATCAACTATCAAAAGTCCGCAATTTTCTTCACAAGAAAAGCCCCTTCTACTCTAAAAGATAGAGTTAAAAGAGAGCTCCAAATCGATAAAGAAGAAGGTTTAGGAAAATATCTCGGGTTACCGGAATTCTTCGGTCGAAGAAAGAAAGATCTATTCACAAGCATAGTTGATAGGATTAGGAAAAAATCCCTATCATGGTCATCAAAGTTTCTCTCTACGGCCGGGAAGATTGTACTTTTGAAAAGTGTCTTATCCGCCATGCCAACATTTTCCATCTCATGTTTCAAATTACCATTGTCCCTTTGTAATCGAATCAAGTCGGCATTAACACGCTTTTGGTGGACTTGGTTTTAAAGATATACCATGTTTTAATGATGCAATGCTTTCCCAATTAAGTTGGTGCCTCCTTAAGGACCCAAATTGCTTACTTGCTCGGACTTTAAAAGGCAAGTACTATCATTCCGATACATTTTTAGAATGTACTGCACCCTCGAGCGCGTCACATGGATGGCGAAGTGTTTTGATAGGCCGTGATTTATTGAAAAAGAACATGGGTTGGGCACTTGGTAATGGTTAAAGCATAAACATTTGGACAGATTTTTGGCTCGATCATTCATCACAAGTAAGGCCCATGGGACCGGTTCATGTAGCTAACGAAAAGATAAAAGTAGAAGCTTTATTCAAGCCTAACTCGATAGAATGGGATAGAGACAAGATTCGAGAGTGGCTGCCGGGATTGGAAAAGACAATACTAGGCTTAAAACCTAGTAAAATCAGGGCAACAGATACACTAATATGGCTTGGGAATTCAAATGGTCTCTACTCTACAAAATCAGGTTATGTGACAGCATTAAAAGAATCAAAACAATCAAGTAATAATAACCAAGGAATAGCACCTGAAGAGTTTGAATGGAACCGTTTGATATGGACAAAGAAGATACCAAGGAATAGCACCAAGTCTCAATGCACTTCCAGTGAGGGATCGGTTGTGGAGAAGATCAATTATTGAAGACCCAGCCTGCAAAATCTGTGGCCATCCCGAAACAATCAAACATGTATTTTTTGACTGTCCCTTTGCGAAAAGAGTATGGGAATTGGCCCCATTCTTTAACCATTCACAACCAGATCAAGACTCCTCTTTTAAGTCAAGTTGGAAACAGGTGGTCTCTTTACCGAGCTTACCACCAACTGGAGTTTCAAGCACCAATCTTGCATCCTGGATCTTAGGGTCATTATGGACCTCACGAAACTTCCGAATCTTCAGAGACATATCTCTATCGGAACATGAAACTACATGGAAAGCAATTGTTAATGCTAGAGATTGGCAAGAGGCTCAGTCTTTACACACCAACAGGATTCCGCATCAGAATCAGACCTTGAGTGTTTATGATTATTCCGAAGCACAATGCAAAACTGATGTTGCTTGGTGTGGCTTTAAAATAGTTGCAGGTGTAACAGCCATAATTACACAACCAAATGAAGATCAAATGTCAATATCCAAAATCGAGCAGTTTGTAAATTCACCGCTAATGGCGGAGTGTCTAGCGATAAGAGAAGCTCTGGAGAAAGCTTCCTCTCTTGGCATTTCAAAACTAAATCTGAAAACAGATTCACAAATCCTTGCTAGAGCAATAAACTCAAAGGAACAAATAGCAGAAGTTTATGGCATGATGGAAGATATACAATCTCTGTTGAAAACATTTTCTTCTTGCTCTGTTAGTTATATCTCTAGATCTCAAAATGTAGATGTTGATGCTTTGGCTAAGCATACTCTGCAGACTTTTGAAAGAGGCTCTGTTTAATTAATGAAATCACTTAGTTGGAACAAAAAAAAATTATTCCAAACAAAAAACAAAATAAGAAACTGTGTTTTCATTACGGAAATTATGTAATAGTTTCAAAATCAATATCGTCTAACATATTGTATTTTGTTTTTTATACAAAAAATAACTAAATCATTCAATTTTTTAGAACATGAAAAATCTCATATAGTTTTTTAGGAACTTCAACTTTGAGAAGTTTCTTTCAGTCTGTGCCATAATGACATATGTGATTAACAAAAGTCGATAAACAATTGAGAAATTCAAATAACAATCTACATTTTAAATAAATTCCAGAACTTCAATTGGTTTCATTGGCACGTCTAAAAATTCATTTACAAAAATTCAATTTACAAAAGTCATCTTATTTATTCATATACAATGTCATTAGAAAATGTTTGGTGAAAATTAATGCAATGGTCTCTTAATTCTATTTTCATGAAGTGACTTTAATTTCAGTTAATCAAACAAAAGCAAAGAAAATTTAAATGCAGTCATTTGCTCAAATCTATGTTTCACTAGTGTATAACGGTCATATCCCAACAACAACAAACTAATTAATCTAAAAAAAATCTTTTATCAGTAATGCTTGTTCTTCAAGATTATTCTCAACAATTTTTTTCCTTTATTTAAATATGACGTTTATATATTAAAAAAATGATCAACGTTCATATCATGAAAAAGATTTTAAGCTTCGTTCAAACAAGAACTAAAATTGAGGGAAAAAAAAACAAGAACTAAAATCTTTAGCCCTAAACTTTTATAAGAGAACTGCACTATATCTTGCAATTGTTTTATGGCATTATCAATGCACATATGTATGTTCTCGCTTATTGTATTCATAGCAAAGAAAATTTCATAACAAATAGTTATACCAAGTAAAAATTCAAAATTCTTTAGTGAAACAATTAAACTTTCAGTCTAACTTTTAACTATGAAATCATTACAAGATTCAAATAAATCAAAGAGAGCTAATTGTACTTGATTAACGAGGATGGTCGTTTCCTATGGAAAATGGACGAACCAAGGCACACACATGATTTTGATTCTACCTGTCAAAATATATAGAACTTGTGCTATAACTGTATTCTATTAGGAAGAGAGATACCATATGAAGTCAACAAAATTGTACATTTAAATTTTGGTACGAAATGTTACATAAATAATTAAAGTGATAGTCCGTAAAGTATTAGTGGTAGACATGTACAATTCAATGATCAATGGACTAATAAAATTCTGTTATTATAGAACAATTTGATCAAAGCCGTCGGCAAAACATTAATTCAATATCCATAATGTTTTTCTTTTGGATCACCAAAAAAATTACACCTTAAAACCAGAGAAAACAAAATATCTTTAGTCAATGCCTTGAGACTCATTTTGCGTATTGATACAAGTTTTCAAAGTAGCAAAATCATTAGGCTGAGACATGTAAATTAAACTGAAATACAATCAAGACACACATGAAACACAGAGATGGTCAATCAGCTATACAAGTTTTGTATTATAACAACACATCACAGTAATAAGAAAAAATACAAAGAGCTTGAAAACTAAACGGCAGGGTCTACTCTTTGAAGTTGAATGGCTCCGTGAGACTCGTCATTATTGTCATAGTAGATATAAGCAAAACCACCGTGACGAGTCATATCCATACCGGCCATCTCATCCTTCTCTGAGATCCTAAGAAGATTGAGCTTTTTGAGGACGAAGAAGAGTGTTCCCATGGTGAAACTAACCCATCCTGCAACCACAAGTATTTGTATCATTTGTGCTCCCAACAGCTTCCCTCCTCCGCCTAGAAATAGTCCATATGGCCTTCCCGGGATGGCGCCATAAACCTCATTTAGATACTTCTCCTTTGCAAAAAGCCCTACAAATATCAATCCCCACGCACCACACCCTCCGTGTAGTTGCGCTGCTTCAAGCGGGTCATCATATTCTACGATCTCGGCAAGCTTGTTGCATCCGATAAGCACGAGGGCAGCCACGAAGCCACATACGATCGCTGCCCATGGCTCTACCACAGAGCAACCTCCAGTTATTGCTGCGAATCCACCAAGTAGCCCATTGCAAACATCTGTAACGTTCCAATGGCCTGAGATAAGACGTTTTCCGAATAATGTAGTTAGAGCTGCGGTTGATCCCGCGAGCGTGGTTGTCACAGCTGTTCGGCCTATTCCACTCCATTGGCCGTAGCTCGAACCGGATTCATATGGAATGAGGATCTTAGTGAAAGAACCAGGGTTGAAACCGTACCAACCAAACCAAAGGAGGAAGGTCCCTAAGACGACGAGCGAGGCAGAGTGGCCACGTAGCGCAATGGAGCGGCCCTCTCTTTTCTCGAACCGGCCTATTCGAGGACCTTCGATCAAAGCACCCCATAATCCAGCAATGCCACCAACCATATGAACAACACCAGAGCCAGCAAAATCGATGACTCCGGTGTTAAACAAACGGTCGTCTGCTGGACGAAAGGGACTAGCCCATCCGTTAGGAGACCAGAACCAGTGAGAGACAACCGGATAAACAAATCCGGTTAAGAAAGCAGAGTAGATCAAGTAAGCAACAAACTGAGTTCTCTCAGCGATAGAACCGCTGGTGATTCCAGCGGCTGCGATTGCGAAAGACCATTGGTAGAGAAAGAAAGAGTAATCGGAGGTGAGAGTTGGAAAGTCTTTAAGAGCAAAGTTGTGTCTTCCGATGAATCCTTCTGATGATCCGCCATAGGCAAATGCATAACCAAAGAGATAGTAAAAGAGTCCTCCGGCTGCAGCGTCAAGGACATTTGTAAGCATGATGTTCATCGTATTTTTGGCCCTAACAGAGCCAGCACAGAGCATTGCGAAGCCGAGTTGCATTGAGAAGACAAGGTAGGCCGAGAAGAGAAGGTAGGTGTTGTCAATGGCGTAGGCTGCATCAGTGAACTTGTTGTTAAAGGTGCCTAACTGGCCGCAGATGTAGTCAGCCGCAGCGGTGGCGTTGGGGCCGAGCAAAACAGAGAGATCGGCCGCAGAGCAAGTTATAGCTCCCGACATGTTGACACAGGGAAGAGAGATCGTCTCTTTGTCTCTATTTAAAGGAGATAGAGGGAGGGGGTGGTGTAGGGTTGACTTTTGATTCCGGCTTGACTAATTCAATTCGTATTCAAGTTGGAGTTACATTAATTTTTTTCTTTTTGTCACTCAATTATCTAAAAGTTACGTAAGATAACAACCTTATTATATATTTTTTAATTACATTATTGAATAAGAGATAACGACATGCAATATACGATCTTAACCCTAGACGCTTTTGATGATTTAGTGATTAGCATGTAGTTTGTTAATATAAAAACGTAAGGGAATAATAAATTTAATTGAAAAAGCCAGCAAAATACCCAAACTGTACCATATTACAGTCAGATTACCCTCATGACAAAACTGCTGTACCTTCTCAATAATTTAGTCGACTCAACCATTAGGACGTTTTGAAAGTCGTATATTTATCGAAGAATCAGAATTTAGTTAGTTTTAGTATGGATTCACTAATCAGAATTTAGAGTTTAGTTATGAAGATTTATTATTTAAATTTAAGGTTTAAAAGTTATTATAAATTTGTGTTATTTTTGAAACATATATTTTTTAGTAATTTTAGAATAGTTTAAATATGTAGTATTTATTGGAACATTATTACCTTTTGTGGTATTTTTAAGGATATCTCTAGATAAAATTACAAACTAATTTTCCTAGTTGCATTGTACACAAGCTTCCTTTCAAAATTTCTTTCACCTAAAAAAAGTAAATAATAATAGGGTGAATTGAGTAAATAACCAAATGTAGGTATGATATTAAGAAACTAACCATATGAGTGTATTCTCAGTTTTCTAGTAATAATATAAATACGATATCTCCGTCTTACCCTCACACACACTCTCTCTCTTTTATTTTTCATAAACTTTTTTTGGATATTTCACCCCTTTTAGTATTTTTGCAAGTATGTTCATGAAAAATTAAATAATAAAATAAAAATTTATCTAAAAACACATATTTTTCTAGATAACGGATTTATATTTTTGTAAAGTGAATAGTTAATTTGATTGGTAAATATAAACCCAAAAATAGTCGAACTACTTCAAATCAATATTTGAACTACCTATGTATATAAACCATAAACCCCAAAATATAAACCCTATAAAATCGAAAATATGAACCTCCAAAATATAAACCCTAAACCTTAAAATATAAACCTCGGCCCTAACATATTAACTCAAAACCCCAAAATATAAACCTTAGACCCTAACATATTAACCTTAAACTCCAAAATATAAACCCCAAACCCTAACATATTAAACTTAAACCCCAAAATATAAACTCTAAACCCCAAATTATAAATCTTAAACCCTAAAATATAAACCTTAAACTCCATATGATAAACCCTAGACTCCAAAGTATAAACCTAGACTCTAAACTATAAATCATAAACCCTAAAATACAAACCCTAAACCTTAAAATAAAAAAACTTTAAACCTTCATATATAAACCCTATACCCTAACATATTAACCCTAAATCCCAAAATATAAACTCTAAACTCTAACATATTAAACTTAAAACTCAAATTATAAACCCTAAAACCCAAAATATAAACCATAAACTCCAAATTATAAACCCTAGACTCCAAATTATAAACCTTAGACTCCAAAGTATAAACCCTAAACCGTAACTTCCAAAATATAAACCCTAAATCCAAAACTATAAACTCCAAACCCACAAATATAAACCCTAAATGTAGACTCCAAAAATAAATAAGGCTCTAAGAAATTTGGATTAGCCGAAAAAATTACCTAACCTAGCAAAAACAAAATTGTGTCGACAAAAAAAAAGAGTGCTTTGATGTTAGACTAAAAAAATATCTAATTCCACATGTTTTAATTGGAGGTTATAATTGTATTTTTTAAGAAAGGAAAGAGAAACCTATGTACTAGATGTTAGACCATCTTCAATGGAGGATCTAGAGAGGGGTTATCACTCAAAAAGTAATATTAAAAAATTAAAAAGGAGAGAGAAAGAGTGAGAGATGGTTCTCAAATCTCTTATTTGAGATATGGTTGTCAAAATTTTATAAAGAGAATTTTAAGAAGAAAGTATGTTTTAACAGAGAGAAGAAGAAGAAATCTTAAAATAATAATATTTTTATTTTTTGAGAAACTATGAGCATCATCCACCATTGGAGATAATGGATATGTAATATATCTATTGGTTCAAACAAACTTTTTATCAAAAAATAATTAAAATATAAAATTAAAATTAGAAACAATTATTATTTTATTTTAAAATATTTTTGTTGGATTTTAACCATTAAAGATGATCTTACTTTCTTAATATTAAAGTATATTTTGGTTATTGAGTGTTATTCCCCATAAAAATAAGGGCTCTCCTTCAAATCTAAAAGGGAGTAAAATTCTCTAGCCATAAAATTAGTATATTAGATTGTATAAGAGGCTAATTGTTCCATTCTATCTTGGATTTTTTCCTTGTTTTATAGTTTTTTCTCTTCGTCCATGCTGATGTGATTATGGCGCGCAAAACAGTGCAAATTTCAGCAGGTGAACGTGGCGCTCGACAAGTCTATAGATGACTACGATGAAGGGTACTAGCGAACATTGGGGTATGTTCATCTAGAAAAGACTCGCCTTTACGCATACCGATATGTGAGTTTTTAACGGTGGATGTTAGTGGAGGGTCACAACCGTTTTCCCTTGATTTGGCCAAAGGATAGCAGATCTTCTAGGCGAAGTAGTAGATGACGGCATGCAGGGCATTTAGCGACCGAATCGAAGGTTACTTGGCCTTGTGGATCGAAGACTCATACACTTAATAAACTTTCTTGAAAGCGAAGAGAAAGTTGGGACTCTTTGTTTTTGCACTTGGCGCTTTTTGGCCGTGAAGTTTCCAAAGGAGGGATGGCGTGTAAGAAAGCCGCATCGAACAGTTGAATTGACGAGGATGGTTGCAAGACCGTCTACAAACGCTCTGTTGTAGCAAAAATTTTGCAGAAAAGCTTGGTCATTTTTGTCTTCACAATTTCCTTAATTACTAGTTTTTTTTTCCTGTTGTCTCTTTTTCTCTTTTGCTAAACCTTATCGGCGGCATCATGTAGATTAGATTGCCCTTTCTAGAAATTTTAATGAATTGAATTATAATTTTAACCCAAAATTTAAATGAATGTTATGATATCATGAAGCAAGAAAAAACGTGATAAGTCGAGATATTGATGGAGACACATAAGCTTAGTAACTTTAGGGTTGAGAAATATACTTTTTTTTCCGAGGTTTTGTGAATGTTTTTCATCGTGTTGTAAGACTCGTTTCTAAAAATCAACGTTTATTAAATTTTCAAGAATCCCTCACAAAATAAACCGTATGGCTTATTGATAAGCCTAAAAACCTAACGAAGATAAGAACATAATTATCTTCCTAATATCTAGTGAAATTGAAATGTCAATTAAGAAAAGGAACAACGAAACTAGGGCTGGGCATTCGGTTAACCATTCGGTTTCGGTTCGGTTGATTCGGTTTCGGTTATTATGGTTAGGGAAATATAGTATCCAATCGGTTATTTTAGAGATTTCGGTTTTGGTCGGTTCGGATATCTATTGGTTCGGTTCGGTTCAGTTAGTAACCGATTAATGACCGAGAATAAAATCGAGTAAAAACCGAAAAATAACCAATGAAAAACTAAAATATAACCGATTACTAACCAAAAATAATCGATTAAAAACCGTAAATAACCGATT
>OVBE01004628.1:0-23504 GCA_900406425.1 Iberis pinnata | reverse complement strand
AACTAAAAAGTGATAAGAAATGATATGTACAAATCATGAAATTCAAGTGTTATCAGGCCATCATTTCAACAGATGTAAGTTCTGATCCCTCGACATACGATCTGAGGATGATTACAATGCAGCCACAAATGGTAGGTACGATCAGAGACGTACCACATAACGCTATGTTAATTGAGAAAATGTACAAAACAGTTGCTAGGAGATTGTTTCAATCATCATCAGAATTGACTAATGATGAATTAGATGGCAAGGTGGAGCAGCGTTTTGAGCAATATATTGCCCCTTGGGTTGAGGATGATGAAACAGAACACAATATTTTTCAAAAGACATCAATGACCTGTCGTTGTTTTCTCGTGATGGTCCCCCCGTGTTCAATGATTTATATATTTCAGGTACTTAGTAAGCAAACCAAAATATATTCAACTTTATACTGACTACCACATCTTCAATCATCAATGCTTTAATTATATTTTGGAATTGATCTGCAAGAGATGATTCGGCTCTGTTTGACATTATTTACGAGGGAGACAAACTGTTTCTTGGAAGAATATTTAGGAACAAGGATGATTGCAAGATAAAAAATTGCATACATGCAATAAAAGAAAGTATAACTTTAGAACAGCAAGATCTTCTCCTGAATGTATGGTGTTGAAGTGCACTTCAAATTGTTGCCCATGGCGAGTGTATGCAGCAAAGCTCGATGCCTCAGACAATTTCCAGATAAGGCAAGCACAATTGGACCATTGTTGTTCGGTTGAGGAACGTAGACATTACCATAAACTGGCAACAACACAAGTCATTTCAGAACTGGTGGCTAAGCATTATCTAGGTATCAAGCACGGACCAACGCCCTCTTCTGTAAGGAAAATAATGCTTGATGATTTTCATGTTAATATATCTTACCGGAAAGCATGGAGGGCGAGGGAGCTAGCGATGGACAAGGCATTAGGGAGTGTTTCTGGAAGTTACGCTATAATGCCTAATTACATGGCTTTGTTAGAACACACAAACAAAGGAAGCAAATTTTATATGAATTCGAAACTAAACATGATGGATTGCGAAGGTTCAAGTACAATTTCATTGCTCTCGCTGCACGTATTCAAGGATTTGCATATATAAGGTTGTCGTTGTGGATGGAACTTCATTGGAAGTTAGGTATGGCGGGACACTACTAACAGCAGTGTGCCAATATGGAAACTTTCAAATTTTCCCATTAGCTTATGGAATAGTTGACATTGAAAACGATGAGGCGTGGGAATGGTTTTTCTTGAGATTGAAAACTTTTGTTGTCAGACAGGCACGCAAGTATATACAATGGGTTAACAAAGGTACAACTTGTAGATATATAAATATAGTGTATTGACTTTGGTAGATTGTATACCAACACTAATAGATACGGTCAAATTCATAGGTCTATACAAGAGCCAGGCATGCATGTTGCACGGTACATATGTACCGTAATGTTCAATCCAATTTCGAACCTAAATCACTAGGTATCATGATGATGAAAGCAGCAAGATGTTACACCGTTGAAGATTTTAACAAGAGGTTCTTGGACATACAGAATATGAACCCAACATGTGTTGCATATCTTCTGGATATAGGTATACGGTATATTCGTTACGAATATAGATATTGTTTTGTCATACGTACACATAACATGTGAAATGTTTATAGGTTTTGGGCACTGGATTCATGCTCATTTTGAGGAAAAATAGTATAACATAATGGACTCTAACATTGTTGAATCGTGGAACAATGTTCTAAAGGAAGCAAGAGAATATCCATTGATGACCATGTTGGAGTACATAAGAAATCAAATAATGACTTGGTTTAAGATGAGAAGGGAAAAAGCAAAAGCAAATTATTTAAATGGATGGTTGACTCTGCATGTTACTGAGAGGGTTGAGAGGAACTTCAAAACAGGTATGGGGATGTTGGTGAATATATGCCTAACAAAATTGAAGTGTCGGCGAAAAAAGGCTGGTGTTATAAGGTTGACTTTGATGATAAAAGTTGTAGCTGCAAGGAATTTGATATTATTGCAATTTCTTGCTTGCATGCAATAGCAGCAACCATCCAATGGAGGTGCTCTAACCGGGTCATCTGGGAAGGTAGCTGTCGATTTGCTGCCACCTAAAGTGAAGAGGCCATCTGATAGGCCAAAGAAAATAAAAATTCGTTCACGTGGGGAGTTCAAGGTAAATATCCGGTGACTAAACAGTTGAGAACATGAATTTATATTTCTTTATTATCATACTTACTGATATTGTTTTTTAGATACCAAGCATAAGGCATTGCAGGCGTTGAAACATGAGGGGGCATAAAGTATTATGGGATAGAAAAATTGTTCTGGATGGGAACCATGGTCAAATAAGGAGATAGTTGATGTAGTCGGTAAATTTTTTTGGGTAGTCAGTATAACAAGTGATGTCCTTTTGTTTGTAAGTTATAATTTATCGTTCCTAGGTTTATCAAGTTTGGCTATTAAGCAAACAATTTGTAAAAAATTTGCAAGGCTGCATGCCTTTCTTAATATGTGTAATAACCTATATTGGTGAATGCAAGTGTAGTATGTTTGACCGTTTACTATGTGAGAACCTAATATATAGTAGACGGAGTACTGATATGGGTAAGCAAAGTAAGACAATGCTTAATTAAAAATGTTAAGAAATGAAAACACAACCAACAAATAAGATAATATCGGGCAAGAGTGTAGGGTCATTTTTAAACAAGATACATAAGTTTGTAGGTTTTAAACAAAGGTCATTGAGGGGGTACAGATGATGGTGAAGTTGGAGGGTTTAAAACAGACTTAAACACAGTCATCCCGTAGTTCATCGCTGCTACATTCAATATCTCGTCAGTGAGCAAGGAACATTCATCTATGCGGTCGAGAGCATGTTGTTCCATGAGGAAAATTGTTCCAACACCATCGAGAACTAAACAAAGATATGCAGAATTTGCGATGAGTAGAAAGTTAAGAAAAAAAAATATTGAGTAAGAAATCACCTTTGCTTTGGACATGAAATTCGAAATTAATCATGTTAACTTGAAAAGGTTCCAAAGTAATGGCCCTGAATGGAAGTACAACTCCATGCCAACTGATGAAATAAGGCAATAGTGTCGTCAGGAACCTAAGCTCACGCTAAACTTCAAGCTCTGAAAGTTTGATGGGGTTACAGTCCATAACTTCTATTGCGCGTTTCTTGAGGTCAATAGCCAATCCAACCCAATGTCCACTCCTAATAAGAATGGCACTATAGATCCTCTCAATGTTGGTGTACCAGTTAGGATGCTTTGATATAGGAAGTGTTGAATTTCCTGAGAACTGGGATTTTTTTTAGTTAGTAATGCACAAACATGACGCCCATAGTCGTCTCATCTCAATAACCCAACTACTGGGGACAAAATCGAACTTGCAATCTAGGAATTTATCACGTCTTTTCTGAACAAAATGGAGAACAACATCGAGAACCTAGTGGTGAAGACGACAACAAAACGTTAACATAAAAATGAGTAGTGCGTATATTAAAAAATATAGTGCGAGAGTGAAATATGGAAGCTACCATAAAATTTGTGATATTTACATTTGGTTGCTAAATCTCTGATGGGTTAAATAAGAAGACTATGTTATCGACGCTAAAGTTTTGACCAAGGTCGTACACCCTGTAAGAACCATGTATATGTTAGCTAAATTAAGCGTTAAAAGTGTAAGTTAGTGTGAAGTTGTAGTGGTAACCTGGAAATCTGGAAAACAAAGCGAAAGTCGTTGCACTCGGCTTATATAGGCGTTTGGAAATCTTTGAACTCAGAAATTAGAGGAGATAGAGTGAATTCCTATGTATCCACTTCCTCAACAAATGATAGCAACACTATCTCATGTGTGTTTGCAACATGCTGACTCTTTTTCTTTAGTGGTGTAACAATAGGAGGAGTGAAAGTATCAGGCTTTGACTGCACACTGCAACTTCTTCGAACAACCTCTTTTTTGGGGGGTGGCTTACTTTCTGCCCGCCTCTTCCTCTTTGTAGGCGTAGTTCGATGTGGTTCATGAAAAAAAGGGAGAGCAAACATAATAACAAGAACAATCAGGAGACCACGTCGATCAACTCAAGAGGACCTCGTCGATCAACTCAAGGAGACCACGTCGATCAACTCGAGGAGACCATTTCGATCAACTCAAGAAGACCTCGTCGATCAACTCAAGGAGACCACGTCGAACAACTCAAGAAGACCACGTCGATCAACTCAAGAAGACCTTGTCGATCAACTCAAGAAGACCTCGTCGATCAATATAGAAGACCAGGTCGATCAACTCCAGAAGACCACGTCTATCAAACTCAGATCGACTCAGATACCTCGTCCATCAGATACAGATACCTCATCCATCAGATACAGATACCTCGTCCATCAGATACAAAAGACCACGTCCATCAGTCACATAAGATCACATCTATCAAACTCAGATCGACTCAGACACCTCGTCCATCAGATACAGAAGACTTTTCCATCAGACACAGAAGACTACGTCCATCAAACTCAACCAACTAAGACGACCTCGTCTATAGCGAAAGAAGAATCTATCACTTAAAGAAAGCATGTCTTACCGAAACAATATCCATTAGAAAAAGAATCAGGAATCTCATTCGTCAACATAGTTGTCAGGAATTTCAATCCGCAGCAGATATCTTGTCGATCATCTACTCTCGAAGATAATCGTGATCGAGTTTTAGAACTGTTAAGATCGGTTCAACACGGCTTATGGCTTGTGTATTACTTGTTGTTGTTGTATTTTGGGAGTTCTGTTTATCCAACTTTCATGATAAGGAATAAAAAAATTGAGCGTTGGAGAAACTTCCATTGGTTTTATTTCCCGCCTGTTTTCCATTGCCGAACTGGTTGAGAAAAAGTGATGAGAGACAGACTCGGAAACGAGAAGATGGAAAATAATAATGGGCCTTTGTGATAAATGAAGCCCATAAATTGTAAGAATTATTTCGTTAGTGGTAGTAAAAAGCAGTTAAGATTCGAATTTAGTATCTTTAATAATCGTATCAAATCAAAGTAGAAAAATTGAAACTTTCTCCTCCACGCATCTTCTAAGTTGGCGTTGACACGTCAGCAATTTTTTTCAACTAAACGACGCATTTAAATGACCAAAAACATCGTGTGTGTCATTCTTTAACCAAAGCCATCATTTTACGTCTCTCTCTCTTTTTCTCAGACTCACGTCACCGACGAAGATCACGGCCGTATTTTTCTGTCAATCATCGGAATCTGATCTTAGTTTCTGCCGATAGATCGATCCAGCTACGATATTAACCATGAATCCTGAATAGTAAGAGTCCTATGTTCCTTGTATTTATTCAGATCGATTAGCTTTTTTGAATTTTATATACTTTTTCTGTGTTTTAGTTTCTCTTGGATGATTTTTTAGCAGGAGATTTACGAAATTTTTTGCTAGAAATTTTGTTGATGACGGATTTTTGATTCTGATTTCTCAATTTGGTCTCACGTTCCGTGGATCGTATTCTGATTAGATCTAAGAAGGAAAATTGGTTGAGATCTGTTGTTTTTCTTGAATACACAGAAAGGTTCTCTTAATTTGAAACCATATAGTGTGAAATCATACTCGATTTGGATTCTGAGAGTTGAGGTTGTGCTTTGTTCGGGATTGAAAATGGTGTTTAGGAATCTCTTAAGTTTATACTCAATGTTTTACGATGTGTCTTTTAGATATATCTTTCTCTGGCTTTGAGAAATTATTATCTTTTACATGTCTCTTATGCTTCTTTCTACTCTTCATTTTTGCAGTGACTATTTGTTCAAGCTTTTGCTTATTGGTGATTCCGGTGTTGGAAAGTCTTGCTTGCTTCTAAGGTTTGCTGTAAGTAATCAATTGCATCTCTCTTTTCTAGTCCCTTGAGGATCAGATCATTACAAAAGGCTTCTCTGTTAGTTTCCATTTGTTGCTCTTTCGAAATGTTGTCTCAATTTCTTTTGTATCTGCAGGATGATTCTTACCTGGATAGCTACATCAGTACCATTGGTGTTGACTTTGTAAGCCTCTTCCACTTATCAGTTGTCAATGCTTGAATCGTCCGAAGTTCTAACTTTGTAAGTGATGTTTTGCAGAAAATCCGCACAGTCGAACAAGATGGAAAGACCATCAAACTCCAGATTGTAAGTTGTCTTGGCTTTGCTTGTTTAATTTTGTATGCACATATGATCACTCACCTTATTACGATCACCAATTATGCAGTGGGATACAGCAGGCCAAGAGCGTTTCAGAACGATCACTAGCAGTTACTACAGAGGAGCTCATGGAATAATAGTATGCTTATTACCACACTAACATTATCTCCTCTTTATCTAACATCCATCAATGAGAGACTGAATCGTTTGTTTGTTTTTCAGGTGACATATGATGTTACAGACCAAGAAAGCTTCAACAACGTGAAGCAATGGCTAAATGAAATCGACCGTTATGCCAGTGAGAATGTGAACAAGCTACTTGTCGGAAACAAGTGTGATCTCACATCACAGAAAGTTGTATCCACTGAGACAGCCAAGGTAATATCAGAACTTCGACACAGTTCTTTGACATTCTTGTCTTAAGGATTCACTGTTATGTTTGTTTTGTCAACACAGGCTTTTGCAGATGAACTTGGAATCCCATTCTTAGAAACAAGTGCCAAGAATGCTACAAATGTCGAAGAAGCTTTCATGGCCATGACTGCTGCAATCAAGACAAGGTAAGCAACTCATCGTCTAGCTCATACATTGGTCGACACTAGTAAACCAGCTTTAACCCCGGTTTTGTCTTGCAGAATGGCGAGTCAGCCCGCAGGAGGATCTAAGCCACCAACTGTCCAGATCCGAGGACGACCTGTAAACCAGCAATCAGGATGCTGCTCCTCTTAATTTGCTTTTGGTAACACTTAACCATATATTGTCATATTCGTTTGCATGTGAAACATATGAAACATCGTTGCTCTACTTAAATCTTATGTACTTTGGTTTTCAATTCTTTACTTATGTTCAAAGGCTTTTTACATTCTTTGTACGTGAAACAATAAACTTCTTTAATATAGACGAATAAGAATCAAAAATTAAAATATAAACTATAAATCTACACCAAAAATTCTAAAAGGTGGTTTTTTCCTCATTTAACTTAAAAACTTCCAAATTTGGGTAAACGTAAAACAAAAATCCTTCAGCTCTCTCAAAGGAAGAGTATGACGATAACAATGGAATCAGAAGAACAAAATCCAAACCCGAGTAAAAAGATTACAACGGAGACTTGGAGACCAAACTGGAAGTCTTACTTCCCTAAAGTAGGGAACTGTGCTGTGTCCTCAATGGCTGGTGCAGCAGCTCCTCCATACCTTTGGTTTCCTCCTCCTCCTACAGCTCCTCCTCCTCTTGGTCCACGTCCTCCACGACCTCCTCTTCCACCACGGTAACCACCTCTCGGGTTGAAACTCTCTCCATCAGCAGGTTTCAAAAACTCATTGATGCTCAATGACTATAACAGAAGTTTAACACAATGAGAAAGAATTTGAGTGATGATTTAACAAAGTGAAAAACATTAGTAAAAACTATTTTACCTTCTTGGCCTTCTCTTCTCTCTCAGTTATGCGCTTGTCCTTCTCTGTTCCCTGAAAGGACCAGAGCA
Organism: Iberis pinnata; assembly: GCA_900406425.1. NCBI lineage: Eukaryota > Viridiplantae > Streptophyta > Magnoliopsida > Brassicales > Brassicaceae > Iberis > Iberis pinnata. The sequence continues at coordinate 15,823 of OVBE01004628.1, read as the reverse complement.
ATGTTCAATAAACATAAAAGAATACTGTAGATCAGAGTGGAAAGGGATCCAGATACTCACCAGTTTGATGAAGACCTCATCATTGTTGCTCTTTTTGCTTGAGAGCTGTTGCATAGCTTCAAAAGCTTTTGTGTCAACCTTCCTCTCTTCAATCTTGGTTGCTTGCAGGGCCTTCCTCTTCTCTTCCAAAACCTTCTCATACTCTTCCAGAGTCATCTCCTACAAAACAGCAAATTAGAAAACCAAAACATTCTTAAGATTTTAGCATGGATACAAATTATGATATGTACCTTGTCTTCAGGCTTTTCCTCTGCTTGCTCTTCAACAGGAGTTTCTTTGTTAGCATCAGTTGCTTTGTCCTCACCACCTTGCTTCTCAACAGACAAATTCTTCTCAGCAACGGCTGTGGATTCTTCAGTCACACTAGTGATTGCAAGAACAAGTGTTACTTCAAGAAACCAACCAAAGTGAATACAAATATGTTTAGAAGACGAAAAATGCTTACGGGGTGATTTCATCCTCAGTGGTTCCCCAGTTGCCACGGCCAGCTCCATCACGTTTAAACTCATTTCTACACAACAAAGAATCTACAGTTAGAAATCTAACCGTTTTAAAGATAGTAGCTACAAAGATTTGCTTACCCGTGACCAGTTCCGCTGTGACGTTCATAGTTCCTTCGTGGCCTTTCCATGTCACCTGAATCTCCATTGCTGAAACGACCACCACGGTGACCACCACGGTATCCACCAACAGGTCCACCACGTCTACCTCCATCTCCTTCTTCTGAGCGTCTGTAACCTCCACCATATCCATTTTCATTAGCTGGACCATCATTGTTCCTTGAATCCCTGTTGAATCCACCACCACCACCTCTTCCACCACGGCTAAAACCGCCACCACCACCACCACGTCCACCATTGCGACCTCCAGCAGGTGCGTTCTTGGCCTCCCTCACTACTCAAATGTAACATCAAATCAAATAAGCTATATAGACAAAGATACAAATTCAAACGTTTACATTAAGACTTAACAAATTCATATCCCAAATCTACTACAATAACCAATCCAAAGTCAAATCTTAACTAAACGAGAACAGATATAAAACTTTAATAAAAGAAGACTCGCATCTCTTATCCATACCTAATCAACAAGTTTGACTTTATTAAAACCATTTAAGACTAAACTATCGAACTAGAAACTTGAGATATAATATCAAAAGAGAAACCTCACCAGCTTGAGAAGGAGGAAGTGGCTTAGTCGGTAACTTAGCAGGCTGAACTGGAGCAGCCGCTTTCTCAACTTTCAACGGCTTAGCAGCCACGAGCTGAGTGGCATCCTCTGCATCATCATCCAAGAGATCGAAAGGGTTCAAAGTCGACATTTTTTTAGGTCTGATTGAATCACTTAATCCAGAGACTAATTTGATGGGTTTTGTTTTGAAGATTGGGGAAAAAAGAAACTTATTGGCTAAACGAATCCATGAAGAAAATAAGAATCAGAATCGAAGATATGATTCAGACAGCGTTGTTTAAACGCCCAACAAAAGTGAGTTAAAAAGCTAAGAGAGAGAGAGAGTAGAAGAAGAAGAAGCTGCGATTGAGTAAAACCCTAGCAAAGGCTATTGAAGCTCACTAAAGAAAAACCTAATCTTTATAGTCAATAGATTTTGTCGACTAAGAGCTGCGCTGGAGATTCTTATTGGGCCAGGCTTAGCCCAATATAATATTGAGTCATATGGGCTTTATTCTTGGCTCTTGACTTACCTCTGTGTCTCTCTCTCTCGATTTTGATTTCTTCTGCAAAACTGTTTTGAGAGAGAAACAGAAAAAGATCCGAAGATGGCGACTGTAGAGGAGAGTTCTTCTTCATCTAAGAGATGGCTTCCACTTGAAGCTAATCCAGAAGTCATGAATCAGGTAATTTGATCTCTAGGCTCCGCATTTGACGATTCTCTTCTTATCGAAATCGGGAAGATTCTTCGTCTTTTGAGTGAATGCTCGTATATTTTCCTCTGTATAGTTTCTCTGGGGACTTGGTCTTTCTCCAAATGAAGTAGAGTGTAATGATGTGTTTGGATTAGACGACGAACTTCTTGAGATGGTTCCAAAGCCTGTTCTCGCTGTTCTCTTCCTTTACCCTATCACCAAAAAGGTTTGAAATCAATCTTTAGCTTTGAGAATCCCTGCTTGTATTGATTGAAACCCTAAATGATCTTTGCTTATTAGAGTGAAGAAGAGAGAATCCAGCAAGATAAGGAGATTAAAGAAAAGGTGAGCTTCTGATCAACATTTGATTTGTTCTCATCAGAAGCAACATTTGTTTATGTAATCTAGTGTGGATGAATGATAGGTGCATAGTGATAAAGTTTACTTCATGAAACAAACTGTTGGTAATGCTTGTGGAACCATTGGTCTTCTTCATGCTATTGGGAATATAGCCTCAGAGATCAAACTCTGTAAGTTGCTGAAACTTCTCTCTGCTTCTAATTGAATCTAAGGTTATCAATTCGTAACGTTTTGACTTATCCCTTTGCTTGTTCTTCAGCTGAAGGATCGTTTTTAGACAACTTCTTCAAATCTACTGCCAATATGACACCTATTGAGGTTTCTCTACTTTATCTGGTTCCTCTATATTTGTTGTTTATTTATAACATCTGAGTGTTCTAATGTTCTTGTATGAATCCTGATAGCGCGCAAGGTTTCTTGAGAACGACAATCAAATAGAAGATGCTCATTCAGTAGCTGTTACAGCTGGTGAAACACCGGTAACTTCTCAGTTTTCACCTCCCATGGATGATATGTTAACATGTTGATTTAGATGTTACCTTACTTTTCTCAACCTTTCAGGCTTTAGACAATGCAGACACGCATTTCATCTGTTTAGCATGTGTAGATGGTAACAAATTTCTCACATTAAACACTAAAATTAGAATATTGAAATCAAACTCCCTTCCAAATTTGGCTCTAAATTACATCTTTCACTCCTTTTAATGCAGGGGAGCTCTATGAACTTGATGGAAGAAAAGCTGGACCGATTTCACACGGTGCTTCCTCTCCAGCTACCTTGTTAAAGGTACTATAAACCCTTTCATTCTTTAAGCTTTTGATTTACCTGATTACTGAGAGATTCCGGGGAATATGCATTGGTTTTGTTAACCGACAGGATTCGACGAAAGTGATAAAAGAGATGATTGAGAAGAATCCAGGTTCTCTCAACTTCAATGTGATAGCTATCTCTAAGAGAGCCTGAGGCTGTTCTTAAGAATCATATCATAGCTCATAACTCTTGTTCCTGACTTTGTGGCTTAATGACCGAGACAATTTTATATCTTAGGGGCTTTGTTTTTCTACATTCTGAACAGTTAACAGTTGATGATCATAGTTTTAAATGATACATATCTAGACCTGTGACATAAATCGAACACAAAAACGATAATTCTCAATATTTATATCTTTCGTATTAGAATGGTTATGTTCTATGTTGTTGACGTATAAAAATGTAAGGTATAGCTACATAAACTGTTGAATCAAGGGTCTCAGACCTCTTAAAAGAGTTCATCTTTAGAAAGAGGGAAAATTATACAATGGATGAGGTCATCCACAAGTCGAACAAGCTCGTAATATAATAATGCATAAGTGCTAACTCTCTATTCTCTTTTTAGAACTTTTCTCGGGATTTTAGCCCATAGGTTCATTGTTCTTTGATCGGCGATGAGGTTTATAGGTCCACTGTTCATTAATCGTTGATGAGGTCTATAGGCCCACTGTTTATGGTCAACGGTAGGACTTGTAGACTCCTTGTTCATGGTCGGCTATACTTTCGTGGGTTCGCCTTGAGTTTTGTCTTCTTTGTTAGTGTGATAGGTTAAGAATTTACTTCCTAAAACTAATACTATATAGAACATATCAATGTAGTAAAGTATAGGATCGAATCTCACAGAGACAAGAAAGTACACGATTTAGTTAAATCTCTAATTATTCTAAAACAGAATAATAAGATTGGTTGTGATTGAAATCAAAAAGGTAAATTAGAAACGGTTGTAAACTATGAAATAAAAACATCAGACATCAGGGAATCCACATGTAGTCAGGTTTAAAAGTCAAATTATCATGCACAGATCTTCTTTGAAAATAGTTCTCAACATGAAAGACAATGATGGAATAATCTCTTCTTGAAGTATTAAACTCTATGCTCAAATTATCATAAACAAACTCTCGTCGGTTTTTTAAATAATTGATAATGCATTACAGTTCATATTCAATTGTTCATAAGCATTCAGGACAATACTCTCGCAAGCAAGAACACTTATTCATCTATAGTAGATCTAACTTCTAAACCAAATCTCTTTGCGTTTATTAGTCTAATATCAACAAACTAGATGACCAGTTTAATTCATGCATTAATATCAAGTCTAGACTAAGAACCTATCAATTGTTATCCCTTTATGATAAATCTAACAATCAAAACCTTATTTCCATGGGATACCCTAAAACCTAACTAGTGAACTACTCAGACATTGACAAGCAAACACAAATCAATATCTTTGAAGAACACATAGTAAATAAGTATAGATTATTAAAAGGGGTTCAGAAATTTTTCTCCAAATACAAGGTTTGAATCTCCTCTCTCTCAGTACAACTCTCCAAAATAAAATAAAGTTTAGTTCTAAAACCTAAAACCATAATGTATTTATAGTCTAAAAAGTAAGATATATAATCTAAAAATAAAGAAATTGGATAAACTTGAGGACTTGAATGCAAAATTTGAAATTATTCTTCTTCTCCTCGGGTAAAGTGCTTGATCGTTCTCTTTAGTGTACGATCGGGCACTTTGAAAAGTTGTCTGATCGTTCTCTCTGTTGCACGATCGATATGTTGATGTGAATTCTTCCAGGAACAAATGCCCGATCGGGCACAAGAGTTGCCCGATCGTGCACTTCTTTCTTCACTTAGTCAAATCTTTTGAATGCTCTGAAATGCACATTTATGCTTCAAAACGACACGAACACCTAGAATCGTGAAAATACACCAAATTTGCAAGAAAAGCATTCGGAATAATGCAGAATAGCATACATGAATGCCCACTATTATGCACTAAAACCAAGTAATATCAAAGTGTCGAACCCATACCCAACATAAACTTAAAAACAAATGACATATTGGTTATGTTCTATGTTGATGTATAAAAATGTAAGGCATAAACTTAGGTTGTCGTTTTTGTTGTTATTGAGCGGATTTGGAGATTATAGTGAAAAATAAAAATAAAAAGTAGCTAAACTTAAATGCCGAGACAATAATTTTTGCACTAATGTTGTTATCTATTGGAAATATATAGAAGATTGTAACAAAAGTATGAGATATGTCTCTGTCTCTACTAAACGCATCTCCAAAGGCAATCTTATCCTTTTAGATATAAGGGTTTTGCCTTTCCAAAAGTTACTTCGAACCCTTGAAATTTGAAGTTTTGAATAATGAAACACTGAAACTTTAAATTTGAAGTTTTACTATTTAAAACCACAAATTTGAGGATTCACTTTTTATTTATATTTTGACCCTAGTTTTATCTATTATTCATAAATAATAAATTTTTAACTAATTTATTTATCATTTGAATACCTATATATTCATGTTTCTCGTTAAAATTTCAACATATTTTACTACCGTATTTAAAAGCATATGAATTAATTATACGTAAATATAGAAACTCTAATATCATATCTAGATGCATTGGTAAATCATATATAGGAGCATTATGGAAATAAGTATGATTAATAATTTCGTATATGAATAGTAATTTATGACATTGTTAATATGTTTTCTTAATTATTTATGTAATGTCTTATGTAATTGTTATTGAATGTATTTTTAGTTTTGTATAAGTTTTATGATAATTGTGATTTTAATTAATTAGGGACTATATTACACAATATAAACATTTAAAAATTAATTTTGAGATTTTACCTTTGGAGAAAAATACCACGAACCATAGATTTGAGGTTTCATATAAGGTTTGTGTTTGGAGATGCTATAAAATATCTCAATTTGGTTAAAGCTTTTATACGAGGCCCATTCAAATTCAAGTTCGATCATCAAGTTGCAATATTTTGATAATTTTTATTTTATTTTTCTTGATATTATATAATAAACATTACCATATTTAGGGAATTTTTTTTTAATGTTAGATATTAAATGTTGATATTAATTTTTTAATCTTTGAATGTTAGATATACTTTATATATCATTTTAAATATAATGAATAAATAAAATTTGGCATCAAAAATAAAAATGACAAAACAAAGTATTATATAAATATAAACAAAACTATATCTACAAAGCTGGAGGCACTGAACCACTGTTGTTATCAAAGATTTGATCATTAGAACATATGTTATTATGATAATTAAGGACTGTGTCTGTGTGTTCCATATTCTGTCTCTCTACTTCTTCAGCAACTAAAAGACTTTGTAGATATGGTCCAAAATAAAGATGTGTCGATGAGTACTGTTGGTTCATGTCTTGTAATATCGAGCTAGTTTGTGTCTCAAAATATGTTGCTGGTGTATTTACTTGACATTCACGGAACTCCCTTATGATTCTCGTTTGTTTATCTTCTTAATCATTGCATTAATCAACTCTGACTCGCTAAAAAACCCTACCCTATTGTAACTCAGGTTAACTTGCATTTCAAGTAATTGATTCACAGTATATTAGGGAAAAACTGAGTCTCCATGTTAAAGCTTATGTCTCTCACTAGGCCTATCAAAATATCTAGTTCTTTCAACACATATAAAACAATTTGTATTAGGTTTAGAGTAAAAAGTACATTGAAAATTGCCATTGTTGACGTTGTTGTTTGTTGAATCTAGGATCGTCGATCCGAAGATTTATTTAACACGAACTCAAATCTTCGGATCGACGATCCTAGATTCAACATTGTTGTTACTGTTTGTTGTAACAGAATTAGGAAGAAGAAACGTGTAAACTCTTTTAATTTTCATTGAAAAAAAAGAACATACAAGACTTTGTTTTTATACAACAAATTCTTAATAACCGAAACTAAACCAAAGCTGGTTTACTAATCCAAAACACAAATCAATTGCATTATCTAATATTCCCCCTCAAGATGACACATAGATTGAATGTAGTGACATCTTGCCAATCAAAGAATTGAATTGAGAAGGAAATTGAGGCTTAGTGAGTGTATCGGCAATCTGAAAACCAGAATTGAGATGCAGAGTCTTGATTAAACCACTCTGAATTCGATTTCGAACCTAATGACAATCCAAATCCACATGCTTAGTCCTCTCATGAAAGACTGGATTGTTAGCAATATGAATGGCTGCCATTGAGTCACAGAAGAAAGCCACAGGACTAAGTTGAATAACCAAAAACTCAGTAAGGAGATTAACCAACCAAACCACTTCCTTAACAGCAAATGCCATGGCCCTATACTCAGATTCTGCAAAGGAATGAGAGACTGTGTCCTGCTTCTTGGACTTCCAAGAGATCAAAGCAGAAGCAAGAAACATACAATAACCTGGTGTAGAACGTCTTGTATCAATACAAGGAGCCCAATCTGCATCAGTATAAGCATGCAACCGAAAGTCTGAAACAACAGAATAGAACAGCCCCAGACCAATGGTACCTTTAAGGTAATGCAGAACTTTGTAAGCAGCCTTGAGATGAGAAATCTTTGGAGAAGAGGAAAACTGACATAACTTGTGCACAACATATGTGATGTCAGGCCTAGTGATGGTAAGGTACATCAATCTTCCAAAAATCCTCCTGTAAAGACTGGGATCCTCAATAAGAGAATCAGCTGAATCTTGAGATAGCTTAACACTAGGATCCATAGGAATTGCAGAAGGTTTGCAAGCCAACAAACCAGTTTCTTCAAGCAACTCAAGAACATACTTCCTCTGACAGATTGAAATGCCTTTACTTGATCTGGCAATCTCCAATCCCAAAAAGTACTTCAAAGGACCTAAATCCCTCAGCTTAAAAAGCAGATTTAAAACCAGTAACAACTGCCTGAATTGCAGAATCATCATTGGTAGCCATAATGATATCATTTACATAAACAAGGACAGCCACTAATGTCCCTGCAACATTCTGAAGAAACAATGTGTGATCAGATTGAGATTTTCTGAATCCAAGACTCATCAAAACCGTATTGAACTTCAAAAACCATTTTCTAGGAGGCCTGTTTAAGCCCATACAAACTCTTTTTCAGCTTGCAAACATCATTAGGTGGTAGTACTTCCCCCTCTTTAGGTGTATAGCCCTGAGGCAACTACATGTAAATCTCCTCATCTAACTCCCCATTCAGAAAAGCATTTGAGATATCAAGCTGAGTGAGACTCCAATTCTTTTCAGCTGCAACAGCCAATAGATTCTTCAATGTGGTCATTTTAGCAATAGGAGAAAAGGTCTCCACAAAATCAATTCCCTCCTGTTGAGTGTAGTCCTTTTCAACCAAACGATCCTTGTATCTCTCCAAGCTACCATCAGCTAACAATTTGAGTTTATAAACCCATTTGCAACCAATAGCACACTTATCAGAAGGTAGAGAACAAATATCCCAGGTGTGAGTACTCTCCAAAGCAACCAGTTCTTCAGTCATGGCCTGTAACCACTCAGGAAACCTTTTAGCTTGATGAAAAGACTTAGGTTCAGGATGAATGGTTAAGGCACAAATGAAGTTTCTGTAATCTTTATAAAGATGATCATATGCCATATAAGAAGCCAGAGGATAAGGAACAGGGGACTCTGTAAGATTACAGAAATAGTCCTGAAGATAAGCTGGAGCCTTAGATGGTCTTTTGGAAAGAGGCATAGAAGGAAGGGTGGCAACAGGAACAGCAGAAGGTGTAGAACTGCTGGTGGTGTTGAAGAAATCAAGAGATATGTTCCTTTGATCAGTAGCAAAAGGGAAAATTATCTCATGAAATACCACATTTCTATATATAGACAGCTGATTAGACTCCATATCCATAAGCTTATACCCCTTATATCCTGCTGGTTATCCCAAGTAAACAGAAGCTTTTGATCTTGGTTGAAACTTATTTTTGCCTTTTGGAGAAGTAGAACCATATGCCAAACAACCAAAAACTTTTAAACCTCCATAATCAGGTTTATTTCCAGTGAGTACTTCAAAAGAGGATTTGTTGTGAAGTAAAGGAGTTGGTAGTCTGTTGATGAGGAAAACAGTTGTTAACACACATTCCCCCCCCCCCAAACTCCATTGGGATGTGAGATTGAAACATTAAAGACCGTGTCATATTCAAGATGTGTTGATGTTTACATTCTACTACAGATTTTTGCTCTAAAGTCTCTGGACAAGAGTGAAATGCTACAATGCCTTTCCTTTTATACAAATCTACAAACTTCAACTCAGGTGCATTATCTAATCTCACAGCTTTGACAACAGTTTTGTATTGAGTTTCAATCAACTTCAGAAAATCTGGAAAAACTGTGAGGACATCTGCCTTAGTCTTGAGCAAATAGATCCATGTGATCCTGGTATGATCATCTACAATGGTGAGAAAATATCTGTAGCCTTCAATTGTTGGTACAGAGAATGGTCCCCAAACATCTATGTGCAGAAGATCAAAAGGTTTGTCACAAATATTGTTCTTGGAAACAAAGGTCAAATGTTTCTGTTTGGCAAGAGGACATATATCACAATGAAAATTCCCTTTATTCCTTTGTTTAAAACCAAGTACATCAGCAAGGGAATCAACTTTATCCATAGATGGATATCCTAATCTACTATGCCAAAATGTAGAGTCAACAATTACATTCAAAAGAACTGCAGGTTGTAAAATAGTAGATGACAAAGAAGAGACATCTATAAGATAGAGATTTCCCACTTGATCAGCTTGTCCAATTATCACTCCCTTGGCTAGATCCTGTATCACACAAGAATTCGGATCAAAAATGACACGACATTGCAAATCCTTGGTCAACTGACTGATACTTAGTTCATTCTGAAATTTGGGATGAAGAGAACATTATTGATCACTATATTGTCATGAATTCTCACTGTCCCAATGTCTGCAATAACTATCTCCAATCCTGTAGGCAATGTGACAGATCTATCTACAATAGGAGTCAACGCAACAAACAGGTGCATATCATGACAAGCATGATGAGTAGCCCCACTATCCACCACCCAAGATTGAGAAGATAACACATTCCATGTACTTCTTATAATACCAATAAAGCATAATGTAGAATATGAAAATGCCAAACCAGGTAGAGCAGTGATAGAAGCATAACTTTTAGAAGGCCCTGGAGAGGAAACTTTATGATCTTGTGGGAGCTGAAGAGCATTGAAGTAATTTAGGACTCTTGAATTTGATCTTTAGAGAAAGTATTGACCAAACTATTCATAGTAGTATGATCATTTGGTTGAGAAAGTGAAACTTGAGCAGCTGTAGTCTTTGATTGTCCTGCATGTGCCTTTGTTTTATGTTTAAAACCAAATGGATATCCATGAATTTTGTAGCATTTATCCACAGAATGACCTGTGTATCCACAATGAGAACAAACTACTTTAGCCTTTTGAACCTGAGGTGTAGAAGTTTGGACTGCATTAATGGATCCAGGAACATTTGATGGTGCAGACACATGGAATGCAGTAGTATTTTGTACTGGTACTATACTTTGTTGACTGTAATCTTGATCTAGAAGGTTGTAAATCTCAGATAGTTCTGATACATGCTTTTCATAATGATTTGGCTCCGTATAGTGGAATAAGACTCATTCAATCCTGCCAAAAACTTTATGACTTTGGCATGTTCAGCTTTAGTATCCATTGATTTGCAACATTCACACTTATGACAGGTCTTGGTACAACTAGCACCATCTAACTCATCCCACAAAGTTTTCAAACTCGTATAATAGGTAGCTAGATCCATTGTGCCTTGTTGAAGTGACTAGATTTGTTGAGATAGTTGATATGATCTTGGCACATTAGTGATATGAAATCTGGCCATAAGATCATTCCAAATCTCTGATGCATCATCAAATCAAAGTATACTCTTATAGATTTGTTTAGAAACTACATTTAACAACCATGATTTCACCATTGAGTTACATCTTGACCAAATCCTGAACATATGATCTGAATCACTTGGACGAACAAGAATACCATCAATAAACGCCATTTTATTCTTAGCATCTAAAGCTATGGTCATTGCTATCTTCCAATTATCGTAATTCATACCATCTAGAGTTTCAGAGATTATGGAAAGACTTGGACTATCGCCGTTAGTTAAGTAGAAAGGAGAGTGAATGCTATCGGGAGAAATCTCAGTCGTCTCGTTGTCAAGATCGGCTGTTTTCCGAGATCCCGTAGCTTTGGGAGCTCTTCACAAAGATTGTCGGACTTTCCTAAGAACCATAGCCGATAAAACGGAGCTCAAGAACAAGAACATACTCTGAATTGGAAGGAGAAGAACACGATTCGAGCTATTGTGAGCTCAAATCGAAGAAGAAATGTGGATCGCGAGATGAAATTTGGAAGAGAAAGAGGATCGCATGAGGTTTGAGCCTCATTGCTCTGAAACCATGTTAGTTGTAACATAATTAGGATGAAGAAATGTGTAAACTCTGTTATTCTCATTGAAAAGAAAGAACATACAAGACTTTGTTTTTATACAACAAACTCTTAATAACTGAAACTAAACCAAAGCTGGTTTACTAAACCAAAACACAAATCAATTGCATTATCTAATAGTTACTGTTTCCATTATCGAAGTAGAGAGAGTTTCTTAAAGTTTGGAAGTTGACTTTGGCTAATTTAGACCAGAACTTATGTTCAGAAACAAGCTTCTCAAAGTTCTTTTCCAAAACTCCAGGAGCACAGTGAAGTTTATGTCTCCCGATCATACATGTAAGTTTCAGCAGCATTAATTTGAAACCAAAAGCAAAGAAGGAAGATCATATCGGACCCTAAGATTTTAAAAACTACATTATAAAACGAAAAATATGCTATATTTGCATAACGTTTCAAAAATTGACCATTTTCTTAACTAAAATTTTAACAATTAGAAAGAGGCGCCAGTTCATGTTTGCTCTGATTGGGATGGGATCAGATGCGGTTCTGCGAAATATCAAAGAAAGAGAAAATCAAAACCTACGATATAAAATGAAAAGGGCTATATGTGCATAATTTTTCAAAACATTGACTGTTTTGTTAACTAAAATTTTTAAAATTAGAAAAATAGGTACAAATTCAATTTGCTTTATTTGGGTTCAGGATCGGTACTAAGGAAGATCAACTATAGAGAAAATCAAAACCTGAATCTAGAAGCAGAATGTTCTTGAGTGAAATCTTGATTAATCTCTTTCCATTTGAGTGTGTTTTCCTGCTATTGGATTAGTTTCCATGAAGAATGTTGGAGGTTTACTCAACTTCACATAACACATATATAATCGTATAATTAACTTCAAAATTAACATGGAAAACATGTTATAAAAAACCATATGATATAATTTATATATTACCACGATTTCGAGTATTCCACAATCATGTGAAGTAAAAGTTTTAAGAGACAAGACATCAGACCAACTAATCTCAATCTTTATCTTAAGCCTAGAGACTTCTCTTTCTGTTTCAACATTATCTAAAATCTCCCATAAAAGTTTTTTCTTAGCAAAATAAAATTTCGCATTAAGATCAGTTATATACTCTGCGGTTCGATTCCATTCACCTATTGTGATCTTAGACATTGGGAAACTCATAGCCTTTGTTTTCTCATGATGTTTAGTACAAGATTCATAGGTTGTTTTTGTGTTCTCTGTTGAATCAAACGATGTTTTCATATGAGGATTTTGACATTCTGGTTCGCGAATTATTGATAACATCATCATCATTAGTTGTGGATTTTTCACTAAAGGTAAGTGTAATTGTAGATCCTTAAGAAGCTGAAAAATACAAATAACAACAACAGAAACAATTAGTGTTTAAGTATAAAACTCAAAAAATTAAAGACTAACAACAAGAAAAGAAAAGAAAAATACAAAATAAACAAGAAAAGAACAAGATTAAGAGATTTTTTCCGAAGAATATAACAATTTTTTTAGATACTCAAAAATATCACAAAAACTAGGTATATTCAGCCGCAATTAGTATATGCACTTTGGTTCAAACATCGAGACAACTCTGAAAGTGTTGCGTTTCAAAGCCGGCGACCTCTATCGTCGGCGTCACCACCTTCTTCCTCTCCCCTCTTCGCTTGTCTTTTCGTTTCGTTCGGTTGTATCTTTCTTCGATTCCTCATTTACCATATTTTGAGGACCTTTCAATGAAACTATTGTCCGTCGTTACCGCCGGCGTGCGGATTTCTCCAAGTTTCCCCTCATCTTTTTTTCCCCAACATCATTTAGCGCTGCTACTCCGAAAAAATCAGTGTCAGATATGGATTTAGATGAAAGTCAAAGGTCTGTCTCGAGTCCGTTATCTTTCTTCAACGTATGCTCCGGCTATGTCTCAAACAGGAGCCCCTCTGCTGCACCAGGTCTCTTGCACTTCTACTCTTTCAATGGCTTCTTCATATTTGGGCTTTATATGTTCTTCTCGATAAAATATTTGTGTTATATGATGATGTGCTTAATAAAGCCATGTTTTTATTCCCTGTTGTACTTTGGTTCTCCTTGTTGGACTCTGGAAATTATCAGGGAAGTAGATCCAATTTGGCTATGTTTGTTTAAGGTTGGTATATGTGAAGATTCACTCAGCCTTCTCAACACATTAAGTTTTAGTGTGCTCTGCCTATCAATATCTACTCCTTTTCGATTGAATCTAGTTTTGCGGTATCATTTCTTAATTTTGTTGGTTAAGGGAGTTTCTTATCTTGACAGTCTTAGAGTGATTTTAAAAGGATGTGAGGTAGGGACCGTAAAACCGGATTTAGTTGAAACTGAGTTTAAAACGTTTTGAAAATTTTAAACCGAACGAAGTCGAGTCGAAACTCTTTCCTTAATTCTAAAAATTTCCCGTAGTAAGACGGTTTACCGCAATTTAAGAATCTCAGGATACAACCATTCAATGTCTTTATTAAGCCTTACCCTTAATAAAGCCTATCGACCTTAGTCTTTATGAATACTCCCGAGACTTTGGAAACAGGGTATTTATTGGAACAACGTTTGAAGACTTTTATTAGTATTTATTTTAATCTCTTTATTCAATATTGAAAACCAATGTTTTCTAATAATTGATTGAGAATAGGATGAGAGCAAAGTGAATGGGAAGTGTGGTATTTATAGGAAATGAGAGGTTGGTTTTTGTAAACCAATGCATCTTATCAAATACACTCGTTCGCATGGATGGGCACATAAAACACCTCTTCGAATAATTGTCTAGATTTATACGAATCTACTTTAGTAAGAGATGGGCTTTCGGAAGAGAGTTTGGTCCGAGTTGGATCGAACATGAATTTGATACAAATTAAAATGTTGGATCTTAATTAAGGTTTGGCCAAAATGGGCCGATTTTCTTTTTGTTTTTTGTATTTTGTTTTCTTTCTTCTTTTTTTCTGTTTTGTTTTTGGTTTTTTTTTGTTTTTGTTTATGTTGATAAAATTTGATCCCAAAAAGATTAGGTCCAAAATCCGAGACATTCGACATAACGGCCGATGCCCGCGATCGTGTCGTGCTGAGCCGAGCCGGCGGCGGCGGCGCACGGTCTTCCTCTCTCTTTCACCAAGCAGTGTTCATTTGCTACTCAGTTGTAAACACCATGAGTATGCTATATATATATCACTTGAAAATGTTTTTCCCAAGCAATGTGGGACAAATTAACTAAAGTTAATTTTTTTACTTTTAGTGTGTTTAAGTAACACACTTTGACCTCACATTTCTTATTCATTTTAACTCCAAATTTAGCATGTGAATATTCAAAGTTACAGTCCAAACTACAACCTATTCAATGCAACCATAATCCGGAGATTTCGGGCAACGACCTTGCCGAAAAACTCGCCGGAAAAGTGACAAAAGTCACTATTAATTATTTGAGTTCCAACAATCCCCCCATGAATATAAATAATCCTAAAACATATGAAGACTCTAAGAATAGACTGACTAGATTCCCTAAGAAGCTAGACAGACGGACTTTTCGAGAGTATTGCGAAAATCAATGCATCTAAGTTGGTAGCATACCCTTGAACTAGTCATAATTAATATATGTTGGATTTACTCGGCTAGGGAGTGAACGCGATGTCTTGAACCCCCCAGGCTTTGGTGTAAACCTAGACAACATATATAACACAGTTTCATTTTCTCACAGAGACTAAGTTCTCTATTGTGTTCATTTTGGCCCTGAACAAACCTGGTATCATGAGTGACTTGGAGAGATAGCCTTTCCTTCTCCCTCATAGAACCGGCCTTGTTCATACTAATTTAGGTGATCTGCCAATAACTTTGGCAAAAGTACCCTGTAATACTCATCTCATAAAGTTATGGAATCATTAAAGGCGTTAAGCTTAACCTTTTCACTAACATGATTTACACTGTTTCATCATCAAACTTTTGAAGTTGGGAACTGGGTTGAGAGACTAATCTCACAGTGTTTGGGTAGATTTAGTTTGAATTTGTTGTCCCCTTGAACCTATTTCTTGGGATCTCCAATCAGTTAGGTAGGGTTACCATCAAACTTCATCTTTCGTCAAAGGCTTTTAAACCCATTCCTCGTGATGATCTTTCTACTTGATCTCTTTCCAAACCTTTAGTGAACGGATCATCTAAGTTATCGGCAGATTTGGTAAATGCTATCGTGAGTACTCCAGTTGAGATCAAGTTTCTAATGGTCTTATGTCGTC
>OVBE01004627.1:0-23505 GCA_900406425.1 Iberis pinnata | reverse complement strand
TATATATATATATATATATTGCTTAAAATGGTGATTGGATTCAAAATTCACCATTGAAGAGCTTTAAGCTTATGTTCTGTCATGTACAACTACATACAACTGGATATAACTATAGCATTGGGCATAACTCTAGCATTATCATTTATCACAGTTTAGTTAGAAACTATAATAAATTATATACCAAATCTAAGCTCTTACAACAAACATTCCAAATTTACGATTAGAATTTAAACAAAACTAATGTATGTGTCGATAAAGTTTCTCTAATATTTCAGCTCCGATAATGAATAATGCCAAATACAAGAAAAACTATTGGGCTTTAGTTAATTTTGGTTTATTGAGTTCAAATATGTTCTCAATTTTTCAAGATTCGCTCTAAAGTTTACCAATTAAAGTTTGAAATGTGAGAACTAATATAATCAGTACACCTAACTAAAATTAGGGTAGATGTATATACAACTAAATATATTACTATACGTAAAATACAACTATGAATAAAATATACAAAATATGTTTATTGATACATGAATTATTTAAATATAATGTATTTACTTTTAAATTTATAAATTTAAATGAGTGTGATAAAATTATATATGTAAAATAACAAAATATCTAATGCACAACTAGGTGTAACTAGGTACAACTATCTTCTGCATAACATAGTATATTATAGCCGCCAAAATAGTTATGTCAGAAAAATATTAATAAAATATAACTGCCAAAAATACACATAGTTGTACTCAGATTTTTAGTTCTACAAAGTTTTTCATAGTTTTATTTTCGTCATATAGTATTATTTTTAGTTGTATATGCATATACACTAATTTTTGTTAGTTGTAACGATGATATTTGAAAATAATAATGTGTTAAGATAAGTCACATATAGTTTTTTGTTAAATAATTTATCTGTGTATTTTCCATAAAGCACATGTTAATATTCACACATTAACAATAAAAGTATATGGTAGATGATGTATATTAATGGATGATCTCAAATTTTATATGGTTTTACTTTTTAGGTTATGTAAATTTAGTAAATTATATCAAATGTTATTAACAAATGGACTTAAATAATCTATCACTATTAATTTATCATTTTAGTTTGAAATTATTTGGTTCAAATTCTATGTAATTGTACTCAAAATTTCAGTTGTACAAAGTTATTCATAGTTGTATTTTCGTCATATAATAGAATATTTAGTTGTGCATGCATCGACACTAATTTTAGTTAGTTGTATTAATGATATTAGTCAAATATAGTGTATTAAGAGAATTCAAGTATATATTTTTTTTAAATATGTATTTGTGTGTTTCTCATAAAGCATGTGTTGATATTCACACATTAACCATAAAAGTATATGATAGATGATGTAAAGACATGGATGGTGTCAAATTTGATGTTACAATTTCAAACTTAGACTGATAGAGAATTAGAGCGAAACTTGAAAAATTCAAGACCATATTTGAACTCAAGAGACTAAAAATTAACAAATTTCAATAGCTTTATTTGATTTGGCATAATTCATTATCGGATCTGAAACTTTAAAGAGAATTTACAAACATATACATTAGTTTTTTAAAATTATGATTGTAGATCTTTAATCTTTGTATGGACTTCGATTCGACATACAATTTGTAATGGTTAATGATTAAACTACGATTAATAAAAATGATATAGTTATACCTAGTTTTACCAGTTGTACCAAATGCTATAGTTATATCCATTTGTACATTGTTGTACACGACAAAACATTAGCTTACAGTTCATCAATGGTGAATTTTGATTTGAAGCACCATATTTAGCAATATATATAATATATATAGAAAGATCTTGAGATATGTAATCTAATAGTACTAATTTCATCTTATAATTAGTCATAATTCACTTTGAAATTTTAGCTCTCAAATTTAAAACTTAAATTGATAGAGTTTTAAAGAAAATCTTGAAAAATTAATATCATATTTGAACTCATGAGACCAAAATGAACAAAGCCTAATATTTTTTATTTGATTTTAGCATAGTTCATTTTCGGAGCTGGAAATTTAAAGAGAATTTACTGATACATACGCTAATGTTTTAAAATTTTGATTGTGTATTTGAAATCCTCATAGCGAGAGCTTCAACTAGATATATAATTTGTTATAATTTTTGAAAGTTTACAGTAATGCTTATGTATGAAGATGAATAATAGTGGAGAAAAAAAAAGGCGATGAAGAAGAAGAAATTAAAGTTTTTTTTTCTTTTATGAACGAAGGTTAAAATGGGTAAAGAGTATATTCAATAATAAGAAAGAGGTATGTTGAAAAGAAAATGATAGAGTTGAAGTTTTATCCTTAATTAAAGACTTTAAAGAAAATGACCCAAATAATAATGATACATATTTGATATTTTTTGTAATAAAAATATCTTAAATATATTAAAGTATACGCATTTTAGTTTTACGTGGCGACTCCACATTTTTTTGAGATTCTTATATTTATTTTGATGCACTTATTGTACTTTTTTTCTTTTTTCTTTAATTTTATATATTTAATAATATTCATCTCAAATAAAAAAATTTGGATATCCAATTATATTATACATATATTTATTCATATTCTCTACTTTTTATTTTTCATATTTTTATTTAAAATAAAAACTAATAGTTATATAATGTTAAAATAATAATAAACATTTATTTTTCTACATATGTCATCATTTAAATTTTTAAAATTTGGATATATATTACATAATCTCTTTTTGTAAAAAAACTCACATAAAATGCAAAACTGAGCAATGGACTAATAATATACTAAATATACTTTTATTTATGGACATCTAATTAAATTTTCATTTTATTAAATTCAATTTTTAAAAAATAAATAATCAAATCAAACACAAAAAATACTAGAATATTTTATATTTGTGAAATTTAAATGTATCTTTATACCACAATGAGCATAACATAAAAATATATAGTAAGTATTTTAATTTTTCAAACAATTTTAAAATTTAATTTAGTTTATGAACTTGATAATAATTTAACTTAGAAAATTTAACAGGATTAAAATAGAATATAATTTAAAGTTGTAATGATTAAAATTTTATTTTAAATAATATTTCTAATTCTCACTATACTATAAAATATATTTAAATTATATCATAATTTTAAATTTGAATTATCAACATATTTTAGAAAAAAATTAAACAATAATATTTTTTTATTAAACTTATGTCGTGTACAACACGGTCGTCTAGTAATTTCATATATAAAAAGCATGCTTTCTATCTCTATACAGAGGCGATTATCTATGTGATTGTTCTGAAAACATTTCCATCGTTTCAAACTTAACAGCGGTTTCCTCACTAAAAGTGTTTTAGGCGGTTACAATCAATTTTGTCAGTGACAATTTTTAGATATCTCAACTACATCTCAATAACCGCTTCAGTGTGTAATAATAAATAGGTTTGAGCATTTTGGATCCTTCACGTACTAGTTTCAAATTTACAGGTAAAAATCCTATACGAGTAATGGTAATTACCGGTTGGGTAGATTTTTTTAAAGAAAATGATTAAATTTAAAACAATAGATTAAATTTTAATTTAAAATTTAAAACAATAGATTATGAAAAACAATAGATTTAAATTAATTTAAAACAATAGATTATGAAAAACAATTAATTTAAAATTTAAATTTAAAAACCAGTTAAGAAAATTTAAAACAATAGATTAAATTTTAATTTAAAATTCAAAATTAAACCTTGTTTTAATTTTAATGTTATATTCGGGAGCCTGCAATATTGCGGGAACAACTTTTACGTTAATGATGTGTGTTTATCCACACCGACTTCTCCAAACTTCACATATGTGTATCTCTAATTATGGTTTTTGTTTGGATCAAAAGAGGGTTCTACGAGAAAGTCATCAAGGAAGTATAAAAAATAATGATACTCTTCTTATTCAATGTGGGAGTTGAATCATAATTTAACCATTCAATCAATCAAAAATTCTAAGAATCCTAAAAACTAACAATTTTAAAACTAACAATCCTATAACTAACATTTCTTCATTACAAATTTTTTAAAAAAATCATGAAACTAACAATTAAAAAAATTAAGAATCCTAAAACTAATATTTTATCATTCAAAACTCAATAAAATCCATCGAATCCTAAAACGAAAAAATCCTAAAAACATAAATCAAACTGTTTAAATATAAAACTAACACTTACCCTGGATAGTAGAGGTTAGTAGGGTGGTTGGATCCATGCTTGAGCTACTTTGAGGCTGAATCGTAGAGTTAAGAGAATTTGAGAGGGTTCAGAAGTTTTTTTTACGCAATATAAAGACAAAAAGTGCCGTTAATCCGTCGTTAATTTTCGGATCTCATAAAAATTAAATAAGCATTGTTTCAGGAAGAAAAAAAATTTGTAAACGTCTTCTCGTATTAATTTTTTTGAAAACTCGAGTTTATCATATTTTCACAAGGTTGGCAAACTTCTTCATTAGCATTTTAGGTTTAGGATTATTAAATATGAGTTTTACACTTTTGTTATTTTTGACATCCCCATAATTTTCTTTCGATCCAATAAAAAAAAACACGATTAGAGATACACAACTGTGAAGTTCGGAGAAGTATGCGCGGATAAGCCCACTTTTTTAACGGAGAAAAAGGAGCATGAGTCATTCTCATGGAATTGCAGGCTACAAACATTAAGTTATTGCATTTTAATATTTTAGAATATTCAAGTTTTCTTAAACTAATGTAAATTTTAATAAATGTATAATTTTAAATTAAATTCTATTTATTATTAAGTTTTATTTATTTTTAATATTTTTTAGTTTTAAACAATCAGTCGGTTTTATCCATATTATTTTAATTTAAAAAACAGTTTCGTTGGTAATTTTTCGATGTGACCCGTATTATCTATTTTTTATTTTTTATATCCTTCGGTTTTAAATTTTGTAATACCATAATTATATGGTTGACGGAAAACTTACAGTAATAGCACCGACAGCATAAATAAACGGATAGAGTTACGACGAATCCATTTTACCAATGTCATGCAGGCGACCGTTGGGTTCCATCGATGATTCGTCGTTATGACCACAAGCGACGAAAAGTGACATCATTCTCCATCCCTTTTACACACATTTCTTATAGTCAAAGAACCGAAAAAATCAAAAAGACAAAAAAAAATTCTTTAAGAGTTTATAACATAGATTCAGAGACATATAGTATGTTTGAATTTAGAAACGTTTGGCTTAGTATTACAGCTCTACGATAAACTTGAATGTAGAAACTAAATGGCTTATATATAATTTTTGGAAATACGACCTAAAAATGGAATTTGATCATTAGATCAAAAATTCGAGAGCAAACTTGTTCAGATATAATGTTAGATGAGATGATTTTTTTTTTTTTTTTTGTGGTAGATGAGATGAAAATTTAAAATTAGAAAAAATTGTATATTTACTCTCATAAACATAATGGTATAGACATACATATAAATAGTGAAGATCAAATATCTTTGATAAATAAATATACTAATATCGAAATAATAAATGTACCATATATTAACATAATAGTTATGATATCATATAATATATTCTAGATAATTTTATATCATCTTATAGTTATCATTTTGTAAGTTTGGATATGTACCGTTAAAGGTTTGTTTAGTCTCATGAACTTCTTTGCTAGACTAATGCAGTGCAAGTTAATATTTCGTAATAATCCACTGGTAATATTAAGTTAGGCATTCGGGTATTCAGTTCGACTTTGAACCATTCGGTTTTGTATCTTTCGGATCCTAAATTTTAATACCCAATCGATCTTTTAGAAAATTTTGGTTTGTATCCACTTCGTTTTTCATCGGTTCCGGATATCTATGTTTGAGGAACCGAAAATTACCCAAATTTATTGGTTCATAAGTGGTTCCTAATCGATTACGCGTATTTTAGACTTGAAATGACCAAAATGATCCGAAAAACGAAAAAATATCCTAAAAAACAAAAATATTACCCGGAAAAGAAAAAAAGTTACCCGAAAAAGAAAAAAATTACCTTAAAAAAATTACCTGAAATTATCTTAGTATAAACGTAATTAGTTTAAAATATATGATACTATTTTAATATACCCTAAAAATAGTCAAAGCAACAAAAACAAATTCAGTTCATTGGTTATATCCATCGGTTCTCGGTTTG
The DNA here is from genome assembly GCA_900406425.1 of Iberis pinnata. Classification (NCBI taxonomy): domain Eukaryota; kingdom Viridiplantae; phylum Streptophyta; class Magnoliopsida; order Brassicales; family Brassicaceae; genus Iberis; species Iberis pinnata. The sequence goes on along the minus strand of OVBE01004627.1, from coordinate 17,319 downwards.
GTTTCGGTTCATACCCGATAACCATGATTTTTCGTCTCAGGAACCGATCCAAAACTGTTTTTTCAGTTCTTTGGTTTTGGTTTTTTTCCCAGCACTATGTAATATAGTCGCTTATAATCCTCCAGTTAAACTTTTCATAATTTTCTTATTATCGCTGATCCGAAAATCAGGGTTTCCTTCTAAATAAATGGGTCTAATAACTGAATAACTATAATTCTTTCCAACTTCCGATTATTTAATAACATATGAAAAATATGGAAATTCTCAAAAATAGCATAAAAACTAGGTTTATTCCATAAATATCAAACACTCCCAAAAGTTTTAAAAATACCATAAAAGTATTTTTCTCCAAAAATACCACAAAATTTGAAATAGCTTTAAAATTTCAAATTTAAACCCTAATCCCTCAAAACCAAACTCTATCCCTTCAAAACTAAACCCTAAACTCTATTTAGTGAACCCTAACCAAAAATTTTAAATTTTAAACCCCTAAAATTCATATTTATGTTTATAGTATTTTGGAACATTTGGGAGTGTGATATTTTTAGAACTTTTGAGATTGTGTGGTATGGTATTTAAAAGATTTTCTCAAAAAAAAAAAAAAAATAGTATATAACAAGAAAATAAAATAAATTCTTGTTAAAAAAAATAATAAATAAATTTCACCTATAGCCAGAATGAAACCATTCCTATCAAATGTAGTTTCTGGTGAAGATTCCAACCACTTTGTCGGTCCAAATAAATGACGCATATCTTCCGTATTAAATGAACATATCAATGCAGGTAACAGATCTGAGGTTTATATAAACTGCATTCAAATTAATCCAACCCCTAAACTTATCGACAAGATCATTCACGCATACACAGAAAGAAAAATGAAAGCTCCTTCACAACAAGACATGACTTACGTTGGTCATGTAAACAAACGGCAAGACGAGAAAGGCTGTTTATACGCAACGTCCGTACCAATCCAATCCCTTAACCTTCTNTTTTTTTTTTTTTTTTTTTGTATTAATCAATCTTGTCTTGTATAATTTCTTCTAATGATTTTGCAGTTATTGATGAAACAAATCAAATCTCTGTTTCAGGCTGTACGGGTTGTTCTGTTGTTGTTGCTGCTCTGAGAGATGCCACTGTTGTTGCTGCGTCTGATTTCTTTAATTAATTATATATAATATTTTTGTATCCCTTTTGTTGTATCCAAATTTTTTTAATGTGATTTCCTGTTGAAAATTGTGGTTATATTAGGTTTTGGATAAATTTAAAACAAATGTATGATTTTAATTATATAATAAAAAAAAAATTGTAATGTGAAACTATATTGCAACAAAAAAACCACTGTACGAAAGAGTTTGAGGTGTTTAAAGATTAATTTGAGAGTAGCTAAAATAAATAGAAACAAAAGCAGAGAGAATAATTAAAGAGGTGTAAATCTTCAGGGGAACTTCAGCGTGTACTAAACTATAGCTGCATTAGGTCGGTTGAGCCTCTAAATTCCTGATCCCGAATAGATGTGATCTTATTACGAATAGATTTGTCGATAACGAAGATAACATAAGTCTCTTGAGAGGGGATATCTGATATCCACGACATCTGCGATTCCTCTCGGACCAGATGGATTAGAGGCATGCTTGGAAAGCAAGTCTGAGCAGGAGCTTAAGTGGAGGAGAAAGGCAGGTATGGGTAAGAGAGTCTAGGAGAGCGCCTTAGTGACAAGTAAATTCTGATTGTAATATTCCATGTGCCACTGATTTCCATACATAAGAGGAGTATGGGCATTCAAAGAAGATATGGTTCCTTGTCTCTTGAGCATTGAGGCAGAAAATACAGTTTATAGGCCCACCATTACTCCAAACAGATATCCGATCACTTGTGGATAACCGGTTATGTATTGCTAACAATGCCAAAAAAGCATGCTTTGGTGCTACATATGTGAACCAAATTCCTTTAGCCCATATTACCCTTGATTTCTTTGGTCAAAATTGTTCTGAGGTGCCGCAGAGTTAATATTAATGCGATACTGCTTGGAAACAGTGCGCCATTGAAAGATATCGAACCGTGAGGTGCGAGGATGAGTCAGGTGTTGATGTATTGCAGACTCAATGACACGAAGAGCTTCAGTTCTATAATGTCTTATACTCCAAGATAGTAAGCCCGCATAGACCGAATTATTGAGAGCTATACCCGTGTCTCGAGACCTTGAATGCCTGCAATATCAATTAAGCGGCCCAGAAGGAGCCAACCATCAAACTAGAATGAAGCCAAAAGACCATCACCAACATCTACCTTTGTGTAAGCAGAAGATGCATCTCTTAGTTTTAGGAGTTTCCTCCAGACCCATGATCCTAAAGATGAGGTATGGGAAACTGTCCAGATAGAGCTCTGTCGAATAACATGAGATTTGATATAATTCACCCATAGAGATGAAGTAAAGAATATGATTCTCCAAAGAAGATAGTATTCGTAGATAGTGGTTGTGAAAATTAGAGATTTAAAACCGATACCTCCTTCAATCGTTGGGTAGCAAAGATCTAACAAAGAAATCTTGGCTTTACGAGTTTTGGGCCTAATCATAGGAAGGCCGCACATATTTTTTCGATCTCTCGCAAGCAACTCTTTGGCAATCAAAACACAGACATTCAGAATTGGGAAATACTTGAGATGATGGACTGTAACAACTGCATACGTCAAGCCATAGATAAGAAGCGAGCTGCGTAGATTGCAATTTCCCCCTAATACGTTCTATTAATGGTGTGTAATCAGTCTTTGTCATTCGTTTGGTGATAAGGGGGAGACTGATATCACTCGATTTTGATGCTTTATAGTGGGTATTTATACTTTATATTTGGCATCATTCGAGTGTTTTCCACGTGTTTTTGGAATTTTTTCAGGATTTTAGGTGTTTAAGACGTTATGGAGCAAAAAGGATCGATCCAAGCTAAAGTATGTTCGATCCTAGCATTTCACTGAGGAGATCGATCGATCCCAACATGGATCGATCGATCCAAGCTCCTGGAAAATCTACGAAAAATTATATCGATCGATCTCATCCAGGATTGATCGATCTCAGAAGGAAAAGAACGACGGATCGATTGATCCCTACTTGGATCGATCTATCCCTGCACATGAAACAACTTGGAAATTATCAAAAAGACGCATTCGTCCTCAAGACTTATGAAGGGTTTTCCTTATTAGAATAGGTTTTTCTTAATTTTTAGATGATTGTAAATAGACTTAGGCTTAGTTTTACAAAGACACACATCATTACAATTATTTTACTTTGAGAGCTTTTCAGAGAGAAAGAGATTTTCAGCTCTGTATTCAGAGAAGAATTCTGAAACTCTGTCTTTACTTTTTAATACAGTTCGATTCTCTTATTTGTTTTCTTTTAACAAAGATGTTTGTTGATTTCTTGGTCATGTCTGAGTAGTCACATTGTTAAGTTTTAGGGTTTATCCCAGGGAAATCATGATTTGATGGTTAGGGTTTGACATTATGAGTTTGAATTGTTAGGTTCTTAGTCTAGATCTGTTATCATTTCTTGAATTAGCCTGATCACCTAGTTCATGATATTGAGTTGATAAATACAAAGGGATTTGGTTTAGAAACCTGACCTAGTCTAGATGAGTAAGTGTCTCTGCTTGCGGAATATTGTCTTTGAAGCTTATGAACATATCAAATATGAAGTCACTGCATGATTGAATTGTTTAAATACGGCGGGAGTTTGTATTTGGGTAGTCCGATTATAGGGGTCTAATACTTCGGGAGGAGATTAGCCTATCTTTGTCTTTTGAGTTGAGAACTACTTTCATTAATAAATCTTGCATGTTAACATGAACTTCAAACTTGATAACATGTGGAATTCCCTAAACGCCTAGCGTTTTCTCTAATTGTTTTAAATCCATTTTAAATTACTGTCTTCTTACAATTGCTTTAAACCAAACACCTCTTCCTATTATCGTCTTAGCTAGAAAAAATGTTTAACTGAGAGTCGCACAATCTGGTCTCTGTGGGAAATCGACCCTATCTATACTATAAGGATTTGTTCTCTGCATTATAGATTTAGGAATTAAAACCTGAGCCTATCAGAGACCCATGTAACGAATTGGAAAGGCTTCACTTCGAAATTTGAATTTGTCCACCATGGTTGAGATAGTTCGAGGGGATATGCCCAATGAGTATAAAGTTGATTTTCCCATATTAATCTACAGTCCTGAAATTTCCCCAAAATGTATGAAGATCTCAATGACTGTGTCTGTGGAGTGAAAAGAGCCATTAGTAAAAACTAATATATCTTCCGCAAATAATAAGTGCGTAATCTGCAGTGTTTTACATTTTGGATGATATCCCAATGTTCTATTCATCATTGCTCTATCAAGGAGAGAATATAAAATGTTCATAACCACTACAAACAAATATGGGGATAATGGAAAGCCCTGCCGGAGGCCTTTAGCACTCGGAAAATAATCAACCAAATCACCATTCACTTGGACCGAGAAAGTAGCAGTAGATATACAAGTATTTATCCACTTAATGAATATGGCTGGCGGATTCATAGCTTGGAGAACGTTGGTGATTAAAGACCATTGAACACTATCAAAAGCTTTAGCCAAATCAATTTTTAATGTAGCACGAGAGGAGAGGTTCTACTTGTGATAATCTGTCACAAGTTTAGTGGCAAGTAGTAGATTTTCCAACATGAAGCGGCCCGATACAAAAGCTGATTGATCCGATCGAATGCATGCATGTAAGATGTGCTTGGATCTATTAGCGATAATCTTTGCGATAAGCTTGTATAGTGTATTACAAAAGGCTATAGGGTGATAGTCCTTTATTTCCAAAGTGTCAGCCTTCTTAGGAATTAAAGCCAAGATCTTTACATTTACGCTACGAGGCATAAATCCATTAAAAGAATGATTGAATGGCAACAACGAGATTCGGGCCAGTAATAGACCATGCTGCTTTAAAAAACTTCGTTGTATAACTGGCCGGGCCTAGGTATTTATTCTTTGGCATCGCAAATAAAATGGATCGTATCTAGTCAGTGAGGATTGGTCATATGAGTTTCTAACAGAGTTCACTTGGACAACGTAGTCAATGAGGGATTAAACAGAGTTAAAACTCATACCAGTGTAGTTGGCTGGAAAATGCAGCAAAAATTCTTGAACCATGAGGCTGCTTCCTGTCGTATTATAGTAGGGTTTGTAGTAGTAATGTTCGAGGAAGTTCGAATTATCTATATGGCATTACCTGAGGTTCTCTCTTGAGCAGTACGATGGAAGTATTTAGTATTCTGATCACCCAGTTTTAACCAATGGATCTTTGATTTTTTTTTTTGTGGTAAGATTCCTCTAATGTAGACACATGGGACCAGCGAGTATATGCATCAGCTTCCGTCTGTATATTAGTTGATGTCAGATTTGAAAATGTCTCATTTTTCGCAACAATGAGTCTATCAAAGCTTCGACTGTTCTCTTAGGAAGATCACCCATAAATTCCTTTGTGAGAGGACGAAGAGCATCTTTAAGGCCTTTATGCTTGCGGGTGAAACGATAGATTGTTGTCCGTGACGTGATCAGAGGCACTGTGTCTTTCCAGTAACCATGAACCGTATCACTGAATTTATCCGACTTAGTCAGTAGGTTGAAAAATTTTAAAGGCTTTGGCCAACGTATTTAAGTCGGCTCGAGGTGGATCAGGCAGCGTGCATGATATCAGATGCCTCATACTTCAGAATGAGCAAAAGAAGTGGAGAAAGATGTAAGCCAATTATCTCCAATTAAAACTCTATCTAGTTTCTTGCTTATTGGACCACCATCTTGGCTATTGGTCCATGTAAATTTGGGACCATAATACTGGAGGTTTGAGAGTGAACATGATGAGGTGATAGATCTGAAATCATGCATACCATGTACCATTGGAGGTAAGCAAGAGTGCTCATCAATTGATAGGATCTCATTAAAATTGCCCATTATAATCCATGGTTTCCCATTGAATAATGGTGAATTATGATGTGTACACAGAGATCTTCCCAGAGGATCTTGCGTTCATCAGCAAACTTTGAGCCATAAATGAAAGTGCAGAAGAAAGAGTCGTGAGATCTGAGAGTAGTCAATGAACATGTTATAAGCTGAGATAATTTGAAGATGGGAGTCAGATTAACAGAGTCATTACAAACTACCCAAATGCAACCAAGACAATGATGCTCGTAATTAGTGAGATGAGACCATCCCGGAAAGATAGACAAGCAAATATGGGAGGCTTTAAACTCCTAGACCCGAGTCTCCAATAGACAGCCAAATGAAAAAAAGAAGAGTTAATCAAATCACGAATTTTATTCTGCTTCCGAGACTTGTTGAGACCACAAATATTCCAAGATAAGATAAACATTAGTGCTTGCGATAAGAATTCTTCTGACCCTTGTGCGTAGAGACAGTGTCTTTACCATTGAAGGTGGAAGATTCTTCAATAAACCGATTGATGCCTTTGAAGGCACGTGGCAATGACTACCTTACTGGAGCATCAGTAGGTGGTTCATTTACCTTTGAAACAACAACTTCCCCTTCTTCAAATTGGTCTGATCTAGTCTCATCGACAAGTAACGTTGTGGATTTTTCTGCTATAGTCTCTACTAGTTATGCATCTTCCTCCGCACAAAGTATGGAGAAGCAAGATGGAGATATAGGCATAGAGCCTTCCTTTGTTATCGGCCAGGATTGGCCTGATTTCTTTGAAGGGGATATCGTGATCCAACCTTTGTCAGACACGTTTTGAGCTTCAATGGTAGAGGATACTGGGTCTTTTTGTGCATCATCCGGTGCTAGAGATCCAGTATAAAGTTTGGTAGCAGTTTCTGCAGTAGGAAAAAAATGTATCTCGTGGCTAGATCAGGCTCGAATCTTCCTTCAGATGAGCTGCAGCAATAGGGATTGTTACTTGCAATTGAGTCGAACTTTGTTCCTTATTGACAGAGGTGTCCATTATTGGATTGTCGTTTTGAATTATCAGGAGAGTGTTTGTCCTAGTTAGGGAACATTTGGTATGAGTGTGCTCCCATTTAGTGAAAGCCGAGCAGCAAAGTGGGAGCCAAGGGTTGGACACCTCCACTGTAGTATTGGAGCCAGACTTAATATTGAGTTGAAGTTTGGTTGGGAGTTCACGAGTCAAATCAGCAATGACAAATACTCGATCTTTCTCAAGGTTTGTGAAGGCCATAGTATTTGGATGGAGCCTCTTTTGATCACCCACTGTACTAGCGATAAATTCCAGTCCTTTTTCCGAATATAAGTGAGTCAAAACTTTTGTGAAATCCACCCAAATTGGCATAGAATTCAGAACCGGTTGTGTCTCTAAGACGATTGTATTCCATTCTGTCACGACTAGCGATACATCAGCAATACTCCAGAGTCCCCTACGCAAAACACGATTTTGAGCTTGTTGGTCCGGAATCCTGAAATTCATAGTGTTATCATCAACAACATAGACTTTTATTTTGGAGCTTTTTCCGGTTGTGTCTAGCTTTTGTTAATGATGACACAGACTTTGGCTATATGGGATGTCTTGTCCAGGAATCTACCAATAATGAAATTTTTCCAAAGCTTGTTGGGATCATTGATGAGTACTTCAGGAATATCGATCCTGGAGAGTCCATCAGAATTTGTGATGGGAAAACTTTGCTTATGGAGATGACCAGACGCAGAGTTTGCTACGTTGAGCCATGAGCGATTGTTTGAAGGTTCTGAGACTAGGGATATCTCTTTGGCAGACAGAGGAGCTTGATTGGATTGAGAGATTGATGTTTCCGCCGCCGAAGGGGACCTAGGATGGCCAGCGGCGGCTGACATGAGAGCACGTAACCTAGTCGCACACAAAGTCATTTCCAAGAAATCCAGACTTAAATAACTTCTACCTTTTTAATTATATAATATTAAATAATGTTATATAATTTGTATCGGTTCGTTATTTTGCTTACTTCTTATTGTGAATATTGAATATCGGATTAAAAGTACAATTCTAAAACTTTTGAGAATCTACACGTAAGCTTAAGAATTCTAACATATAAACCAATTAAAAATAACCATCTGTCTTGGAAAAAACGTAAACAACTCTATTAAAAAAACCGTTAAATCCTTTCATCTTCTCTCTAACTTTCATAATTTGCCCAAAAATCTCCTCATATTCCTTAATAAAATTAAGGATTCCTTCCATTTTTTTGTTTATATCCTACTTGCCAATCAATTCTCTGCTCTCTTTGTCTTCTTCTGCTCTGTAGATTTGTATTATTCTCTTTTTTGTCATCTTCATCTTGCAACGATGAGTTTCATTTCTATAATTATATAGCGAGTGTTTATGTGTTGTTCAGCTTCATTGGGTGCATCACTGTTGTTGGATGATTATTTGTGTGTAGGATCTTGGTGGCTCATTAAGTAGAGAAGCTACAAAATGACGCGGTGTAGTCTTTGCTACCGAAGCTCTTCTTGCTGAGTATGGGAAATCAATTCAAGGTTTGACATTTTTTATTCAGATAAACCCAAATCATATCTCAATATTAGTTTTTTGTAATACGAGAAGAACAAGTTGAGAGATTTACTTGGTTTGATAGGATTTTGCGAAATCTTATTCATTAGAGATGCTTGAAACCGTGTCTTGTCCCGAGGAATTTCGTTCTCCTTTATCTAACAATCTTATGTGCGATCTGTTCGTTTTAGCTTCTGGTTAGGTAAGTGTTAGCATCACATTCCGATTTGAGTGATTTCATTTTTCTTAATTGGGGTTTTTTTAAGTTTCTTAGTTTATTTCTCCTCCTCTGTTTGGTTATTACTTGAAACTTTTCGATTTTGATTTAACTTTCATCTAAATTTTTAACGACAGAGACAAAGTCAGACTCAATGTCTTAGGTCAACATTGCCACATTCGTTTGTTGATGAGCATGTGGCGAACAAGTCCATAAATCAAGTTTGTCTTTGATTCCTTTCAGTTACTTATCCTGGTTTCGATTTTGATAGACATAATAACATCAATTTAGAAGTGGTAGGACTCCCGTTCTTGTGTAGAAACGGATGTGGCCTCTCCTGGACTAGACGTTAAGGACATCAAATATGAATATGATTCCAAATTTTTTATTAGAAGTGAGTTCTAAAATAAATTATCCTAACGAAGAATTGTAAACCAAAGGTGGTGGTCAACTATGACTTCCCAAATGGAGTAGAGGATTATATTCATAGAATCGGAAGGGCTAGTTTAGCATACACCTTTTTCAAGGACGAAGATGCAAAACATGCTTTAGATATGATCAAGGTCTTGGAAGGAGAAAACCAGCAATTTCCTCCACAAGTCCGTAAGATGGCCATACGTAGTGTTATTGGAATGAAAAAATTATGTCAGTGGGGGTCCATCTTCTGGTGGAGGTGGTCGTGATGACTCAGGCGGGAGAGGAAGCTGGAATTCTTTAAGGTAAAGGTTAGCAAAAACCATAAAGGACTCGTTAGAACTAATGGTTCCTATTCATAGAAACATAAAATCAGTTTTGGTGCCTGAAGCCGTAAAAGCTCGGGATGGACAAGAGAGAAATCGTAGTCCTAAGAGATTCTAAAAAGCTCTATTGTCGAATTCTTTTCCGCCTCATGATGAAACATAGGTAACTGAATTGTCGTTTAAGCTCGATCGGGGACCGAATATAGAATAGCTCTTTTTAGTTTATTATTCATTTTGGTATGTATGTGTTAGTACTCTTAACGTCCACGGATACTTCTTATGTTTTAATATGCTACACAAAAGATATAGATAGAAGGGTGTTGAACTTGGAAGTTTACCGAGATTGTACGATAGCTAGAAGAAATCTTTATTTCTGGCACTGCAACTGCAAATGCATTGAGAGATTACAAGAGGAAGTTCCAAGAAATGAATGTAAAATCCATTTACTCGTATAGTGCCTTAGTAGCTAAGTGTTTTCCTTGTTTGATAAAAGTATTCATGTGTTGATCATAGTTGTGGCCAAATGACCATTGATATTTTCTTAGGATAGGAGAATCCTTGATTGTGAATAGGTCCAAACAAAGGGAAGTGTAAGCAGAGTTGCAACCATAGTGGCGAACCAGTGGAAAGATTGTAGTGACAAAGTGACGTCTGTGAAACAATGGCTCGAAGAAAAAAGATTCTTGCAGGTTACCTTTTGTTTGTATTTCTTTGCTTCGTTGTTGCTTCAAATTCATTTTTCCATAATCGTTGTAACTTATAACTGAATGCAAGTGCATTATTTAACTATATTTTGTCTTTTTTTTGCAGAGGGGGAAATGCAACGACTACGTGAAAACAAAAGTTAATAAAACTTTAATGATCTAACATTTTAAATCATTAATGTTGTAGAGATAATTTTCAGAGGAGCGGTGAAAGGTAAGATGATTGTTCATTGTACTATTCCTCCAGAATACCAAATTACAAGGGTGTGTAGAAACTAAATGTTATTCATGGTTTACACTGCAAAATATGTATATGGAATAAATATATACATCAATTGTTTGTTAATGCATATCACTTCTCGGAGTGTGTGGTGAGTGATGTCTATGAGACTTACGATAAGTTCTTCAAGGCTATTGGAGGTTGCTTGAACATTTTCAATACTTATTAATCAAATATTTCTCCATCAGTTCTTCTCCTATTTGCTTTAGTTGTTTATTGATTTTTACTTTATGGAATGTTCTTTTTTTGTGTTTGTTTCCATAGAGGAGTTGAAGAAGTCGAATGCACCACCTATCATAGTAAAATACTACATCAAAAGTGACATATTTGGTAAGTTGATCCTCCCTAGCTCTCTTCTTTGTTTCATTTCCCCGGTTTGTGTGTCTACCATAAGGTTAATCAGTAGAGGATATGTTGAAGTGAATCATTGACTCTTTTGTCTATGTCTTTTATGTTTTAAGTTTATCATCGACCAGATTTAAGACTAGCAAATAAGCTGATAAAGCTTCATTTCTGGAAGATACTTACTATTCTACATGAACATGAACATAGGCAGTTCACTCTATCAAGGTTTAAACAAAGGATTTTATTGTGTGAAGAAAGGCAAGAAAACTTTATTGCAACTGCAATGGTGGGTTATGGGTGATAGATCGTCGGAATTGCAATAAGTAAACTCTAAGATGGTAAGATCGCAAATGAGCATGATCTACCAGAAGAATACTTGACCCACTATACCACCACTTAGAGAAACTCAAATATTTTTAATTTATGATAACAAAATTTTCTGATAGGAAAATTCAAAATCATTTGTCAAGTGAGTGGTGGTCGTCCTGCTTGTATCAAAAGAAGCCCGTATATAACAGCTTTGGTTGATGGTGATGAACAAGTAGGAAAAATACAATCGTTGTGTTATTTCATCTAAATAATTCATAGTTATAGTCCGCACATTCATCATTTTAAAAGCCCTCAGGTTATTCATACTATTAGAACAAGTGAATTCTCTCGGTTTAGAGGATTGATGTAAGTATGTCATATGTAATTAATTTCCCGAAAGCTAATATTTAGTATTGAACTTTTTTTATTAGATCATCGCAGGTTAATATGTCTAAGTCGCCAAATAAGTGTACCCCAAGCCATTTCAATTTCTCACATAACACTCTTTGTGGCCATTGATTTTACCTTTGAGATCAACATGCGAGAATTGTGGAAAATTCTTCCCGGTGGCTAGATTCATTCAAGTATAGGCTTGCACTAAGGAACTATATGGAAGTTATGAGCTAAAAGGAGAGCAATGTACCACATCAGCTAGAAGAAGCTAAACCAACTTCCCCTCTTGCTAAGGTTGGCACTATATGATGTCCCAACAACTGCTTTCTGCTATGAGAATTAGAATGATATGGTGGAAAAGACAGGAAAATAGAGCATAAATGGTCTCGTTGTATATTTCATTCAATCCAACCGAATGAATCTTCAAAATCTACGCCAAGGAGAAGGATTAAAGCTTGAGAACAAGCCTCAAAGTGAGATGGTTATATTCAAGAGGAAAAGAATCAGAAAAGGAACTAACACTTGAACTATATTCAAAACTAATCACAAGGCTATTTAGTGGTTATGTTATCAAGAAAACCAGAACAAGAACAAAACACAACAATCCAAGAGCTAAAATCTACATGATACAATTGGTCATGCTTACTTCAACTACTAACTCCATTCACAAAAAGTATCTTTTGCATTCTCTTGTATGGAAGATACAATACAAAACGAAGCAATGAGAATAAAAAATCGCGTAATCGAAGTCATTGGTAATTATATGGATGTGTTAACAAGAAATTTGCGCCTGTTCAAGCTTCCATATCTTACCTATGGTGACAATTTTGGAATTCACTTAAAAAGTAAGATCATTGGAGTTTGATGTGTATAGATTCATTTTATATCATCAACACTTTTTGACGATGATAATATTTTGACTTCATATTAGTAGTAAAGAGACCATATTTTCGTCAAGTCTATGAGATTTGTTTCCTTTTAATCCGGTTTGTGTAAATTTTCCATTTGTTATACAATAACCCTAGCATCGCGCGCGAAGATAAACTAAAGAACAAATAAAACCAGCTAATCCAATAAAGATGGGCTACGTTTTGATCGATCTATGTTTCAAGTTTCAAACATCCACTACTTTAGAGCTCGTTGGTTGGATCGTGACTGCAAAGGATAGATCATCTGTGAATTTCGTTCTTATACATTTATAAATCCCATGAACCATCAGCCATACCATGTGAACATAGTAAATGCACTTAAATGTGCGATTATTTCTGAGTCGTTTGAAACGTATACAAAACCAAAAAGAACACTTAAAAAGCTTAGGTCCTGTTAATTTTAAATGTATATGTTGCAATTATATAGAAAGTTAGAAACACTCAAATGTTGATACTTTCACATCCGAATGTTTTGTTGAAAATTTTAAATCCATTTTTTAAAAATTGCATCAAATATTGTGCCAAATCATAAACTCGAACGTGAAAAATGTAAACGTTGTTTGTCTTTTAGAGCAAGAAGCATCGTTACTATGTGATCTCAAACGTAATATCAATCTGATGCATATGGGTTTACATGGAAAGTTGCAACACAGCAAATCAAGCAAAGTTTAATCTTATTTTGTTTTGTGAGAAAACTTAACTTTTAAACAATCAAACGCCACAGTAAGCATTGAGAGCAGACAGACCTCTCCTTCCGGATCCCTCAGAGGTAAATTGGAAGTATCCTTCAAAATGAAAAGGCTTAAACAAACGAAGATACTCAGCATCAACCATTTTTTCATGTGCATAAATCAAATCATTTGTTTTGGGAACAGAGAATAACCCAGCCGAGATTCTAGTGTTCGTTCCCAGCCTCATCACACGGTGAACACCGGTAAGCACCCGACCATTCAAAAGTACCTAAAACCATTTATTTACACAATGACCATCAAACAAAATGTAGACTATAAACATGTCCGAATATGAATACATAGGTACAATACAAAATACAAGAAAACATGCCCAAATCTGACCGGAGAAATTGACGGATTTATTTAAATCCGTCGATAAAAGCGACGGAAAATCGACGGAAATAGAGTCCGTCGATTAAGTTATCGATGGAACCAATCCGTCGATTTTTGGGACGAAATTTGCCCGTTTAAATGTGACTGTTTTTAGCCGTTGTCAAACGGTTATATTCACAGGTATCGACGGAAAATCCGTCGGATTTCCGTCGATATTTTTTTCTATAAATTAAGCACCCCTCCCATTTCCAAATTCAAAACCTCACAAACAAACTTATAAAATGTCCACTCCACCTTATTTTCGATCATGGATGGATGGTGAACGGATGAATCTCGAGACAAATCTTTTGAACGAGGAATATGCAAATGGTGTTATAAAGTTCTTGGAATTAGCATGTCGACAACCTCGGGAAGCAAACAGTCGTAAGTTAAAATGTCTATGTTCTTTATGTCGGAATTCTCGCAATATTAGGATATATATAGTATGGCAACACTTATATATGAATGGTTTTATGTCGTGTTATATAATTTGGTATTTACATGGAGAACGACCAGATATTGTTGCTAGTAGTAGCGGTAGCGTGCAATTGGTCGATAGGATAGAGGAACCTAGAACGGAATTAGATTTGAGAGCACATACGGTTCAAATGGTTAATGATGTTTATAGGGAGAATATAGAGTCGGCGCAAGTTTCGAATGAAGCACCTAATGTAGAAGCGCGACGATTTTTTGATATGCTAGACGCAGCGAATGAGCTATTATATAGAGGATGTAGAGATGACCATTCGTATTTATCATATGCAAGTAGGTTGATGGGGATAAAGACGAACTATAATTTTCCTGAGGATGCGGTTGACGCAATAGCCAATTTATTGAAGGATATATTGCCAGAGGATAACAATATATGCTATGTGTTCATATTACGAGATACAAAAACTTGTTTCTAGACTTGGATTGCCATATCAGGTTATAGACGTGTGTATCAAAAATTGTATGATTTATTGGAGAGAAGACGAAAACCGGACAACTTGTCGATATTACCGCAAACCAAGGTATAAGGATACAGTCGGTAGAGTTTCAATGCCTTACAAGAGGATGTGGTATATGCCACTAACAGAATGGCTAAAGAGATTGTATCATTTTGAGAGAACATCTGCGGCAATGAGATGGCATGCTTAGCATAGATTTGATGGAGAGATTACACATCCTTCTGATGTCGAAGCTTGGCGTCATTTTCAGTCTACTTATCCGGATTTTGCATGCGAAAGAAGAAATGTGTATCTCGAATTAAGTACATATGGATTCAGCCCATTCGGGAAGCATGGTAGATAGTATTCTCTATGGCCAGTCATCCGAAACGAGCACTTGACGTATTTTTGCAGCCATTTATACATGAGTTGAACTCGTTATGGAAGTTTGGGGAGGAGGTGTATGATGTGTCGCTAAATCAAAATTTTAAGATGCGTGCAGTTCTAATATGGACGATAAGCGATTTCCCAGCGTATGGCATGCTATCAGGATGGACAACTCACGGGAGACTATCATGTCCATATTGTAAAGATGACCCCAAACCCCAAACATTAAGTTTTGATATTTTTGATCTAAAACCACAAACATATGTAATATCATGTGATGAAAATATATGTTTGGGGTTTGGAAAATTAAAACATGTGTTTTGGAAATTTTAAACATGTGTTTTGGGGTTTGACTTTTTTTAAACATGTTTAAAAAAAATTCAAACCCCAAACCCCAAAACACATGTTTGAAAATTTTAAACCCCAAACATATACAAGGATTATAAATGATGGCTTGATTCATGTTTCATTCAATAAAACAAAATTAAGTCACAGTGACGTTTACGTTTACGACATTTCACTAAACATGTTAAAGCCGAAAGTGTTTTATAACTTATAAGATGATCATCGGTAAAGTTCGGACGAAAAAAACATATTTTCAATTATATCTTACTACGATCCATTATAACAATTAATGTGTTATCATTACGGCAATCTATACAACTAGAATCCTAAACTAAATCCTATACGAATCCCCAAACCCTAAACCGTAGATATTTTTGAAAACCTACGGATTATCGACGGAAAATCAACGAATTTTTAAAAATCTATTAAAAATCCATCGATTTTCCGTCGATTCCTTCAACAAAGTCAACATGCAATCCGTCGAAAATCCGTCGATTTTCATCGAAAATTTTACCGCGTTTTATTTTCCCAAACTTTTTTGGAACTAGCGAAATTTGATTTTTTTTTTCAAAACCGACGGACCATCGTCAATAATCCGTCGATTTTGTTTAAAACCGACGGATTATCGAAGATCCGGTCCACCGATTTTTTTCTCATTAAAAAACCAGAAGTTCTTCTTCTCCCCTATTTTCACGCGAACAAGGCGATTTTGGAGGAGAGAAGAGCTTCAAAAAACCGATTTTGAGCCAACAATGGGTGAAAGAAACTCAGTGTAAGTTTCCCTAACTCCTTTTAAGCTTATTGTGTTGATTTGGTAGCATTTGGACGGTTAGTTTAGGGTTTTTAGGAATTTTTGGGTTTTTAGAAACTTGAGAGATTTTGGTAAAAATTGATGCTTTTGATGGATTTATGATTGTTTAGTGGATGTATAATTGTTTGATTGAGTTTGATTTATATTGTGGATTGAGAAATTTGATGAATTTAGGAATGTTAGGTTTTTCGAAAGTTTAGGAATTTTGGGAAAATTTAATTTTGTTCATGAATATAAGAATGTTAGGGTTTTTAGAAAGTTTTAGAATTTAATGATTTTTAAAATTTTTTTGAGAATTTTATAAAATTTGGAATGTTAATTTTGATGGAATTTAACAAATTTTGTATTTTTAGAAAATTTTTAAGAATTTAAGGGTTTTTTAAAAATTTTGTGTTTTGTGTTTTAAGTGTTTTTTTAGAAAGTTTGCTAATTTTTATAGATTTTTTTTTTAAAAATTATTTTTATAAAGTTTTGTAAATGAAATTACATTAAATATAAAATATAAATTATATTTAAAAAATTTATAATATTTATATTTAATGTTAAATATTATATAATGTTTAATGTATAATTTACTGTAATTTCAGTAATTATGGTAAATTCTTTTTTTCATGGGATCGGGATGATTCAACACCCAGGGAGATGTTGGCGGGTCTTCCTCAGGACCGGGGTCTTCCTCGATGCCTTCCGGCACTCATGTGCCGGAATCTGATGTATCTCCCAAGCAACTACGTCTTGACCATCAGCTCCCACGCACGCTTACATTAGATGAGCTGTTGGTCCAACCAGGATGTGAGCGTTTACCGTACTTGGATCCAAGTGGTGCGGAGGGGACGACGTGGTTTCCGGCTTCAGATAACGGGATCACAATCCATTCTTTGCAAACCGTATGGGAAGTTTACATCCTTCCCTTCGGTGGATAAGGAACTTTGGTTATACTGTTTCGCGGTAAGAAATTCTTTTAAATATTAATTTACATTTATATTTACTAACATTAAATATTTTAAATCATGTAGCAACAATTCAATTGGAGTCCTGCCTTGACCCCTGAAGTGCGGATGGAGTTCAGGGCTAAAGCGGCGAAGAATTACTCCAACCACATGTATTCGTGGAAGGACACTTGGTACAAGACCGGACAAAATCACACACACATGCCTGGAGATCTGATAGTAAGTATTTTTAGGTGTGAAAACGGTATCAATTCCTATTACACTATCATATCGTTGTAGTGGTCATAGGTATCAATCCAAATGGGTGTGTCATTAACCACTCTAGACTAGGATGAATGCAATTGATTCAAGTTAGATGTA
>OVBE01004626.1:0-23505 GCA_900406425.1 Iberis pinnata | reverse complement strand
GCCTTATGTCAAAATGGGCTTTTGGGAGCAGGTGCTAAACCTGGTATCAACAATAGCTATACTCCCTCCCCCAGACTTACTCCACACCGTCCCGGTGTGAAAATAAACCCAAGAGAAGGAATAATGACCGGAATAAAGGATAAATAGATAAGACGACTAGTTCAAAAGAGTTTTGGTACTTACCTGGAACAAGAGATCGACTGACTACTAGTAACGACGGATCGACCGATACATGGTCGGATCGATCGATCTCTAATAACGTTTAAGAGAATTGTAGGCATGGATCGATCGATCCATAGACGGATCGATCGATCTTTATGTCCGACCAAATTTCCTAAATTTTCCTGAAACATTTCTTAAACTCACAACTAAAAATTAATAGGTTAGTAAACTAAATAAGACTAACTCAAAACAAAAACCAAATAAAACAAAAAATTAAATCAGTGGGTTGCCTCCCACTCAGCGCTTTATTTAATGTCAATAGCTAGACGAACTTACCTTATATGATGGATCTAAAACAACACTAGTAGAAGCGATAGAGCAACCATCCACCTCCCAGATCTGCAACTTCAACACCTTACTCATCGCTGCTTCTTTGAAACCCATTCCCTTTTCCTTAAGATCTGGTGCAAAGGGAATTTTAACTTTGGAGAAAGGTTTTAGAAAATCCTTACTCTTCACCTTATACTCTACCCCTTCTTTGCTCAATGACTTGAAAATCAAAGTCAGATGAGTGGTGTTTTTAACCTCTTTTAAATTCTCTTCACCGTTGTTTTTGTCCTTTGAAGATGGTTATGGAGCATCTTTAACCTTTGCATGATCAGTCAAACCCAGCTCAGAATCCTCATTGATCTTCTTCAAGTTTATCTTACCTCTTTTCTCGACTCTTGAGGTTGATCCTTTGAGTAGAATTTGAGATTCTTTGTGCAAGACTTTGACATCAGAATCTTGGATTTGGCTGGAGAAATCTGTGCATCCTTTACTTCCCGAATTATGATGATCCTTGATGTATAAGTGTAGGGTACTACTGGATAATAGTACGTCTTCTTGATGTTCGTGAGATAGAGGCGCTTCTTGGGCACATGCATCACAACTCCTAAAGATACTAAGAAAGGTCTTCCCAGAACTAGTGACCATTCAAATTTTCTATTTGTGTCAAAGACATGGAAATCGATAGGTACTATGCAATCCCCCCCCCACCCAAAAAAAAAAAGCAAAAACGCGTTTTTCTGCCAAAAACGCAAAACTATGTTTTTCCGGCAAAACGCAAAACTATGTTTTTCCGGCAAAACGCAAAATCACGTTGTTTTACTCACCAAAAACGCAAATTCGCGTTTTCATGGCAACACGAAAAATCTCGTTTTCACGCTATTAGAACTTTTAAAAATTAAATATTTTTTTGTCGGGCTTAAAACAGATTAGGTTAGGGTAAAGTAAAAAAACCCATTTTTACATCTCTAACTGCAACCCTAATTCCCGTCTCCGATTGAGGAGATATAAGGTCTGATTATTTTTTTATCTTTTTTTCCCTGGATTCAATCGGAGTGTTATTGATTCAATCTTCTTGAAAAATACTTCGCCTACCTGGGATTTAAATTATGTCGCTTCGTAACCAGAATCTCGCCGTAAGTCTTTTCTGTTTCCGTTATTTTTTTTTTACCGTAGATAGGTGGATGAAACTGTAAAAACTCAGGTTCTAAGTATAGCCGTTTGACTTTAGGGTTTATATAAAATTGACTAGCTATGCTCTGGTCTCTTTTGAATGATTGTGGGTTCGTGCATTGTAAAAATCTGTTATTTTAATACAGAAAAGGGAAGGCTTCTCCAGTATTACTCAAGGTACTACTGGAAGAAGACAAGTCAAATTTACAAAAGATGAAAGGGTGGCTTTGCTTAATGAGAGAGTGAAAGCTGAATGTGCTTATACTAAGGTTTGTTATTTTAATTTGACGTTTCAGCCCTTTTGCGTTTCACTTAGTTATAAGCAGTACCGGTCCTACGGGCTTTGATGCTTAAAACCGAGAACAAAAATGATGGTATGATAAAATCCGTCCCAAGGAATCTTTATAAAGATTAAAAATGATGTCTTTTTGATGCCCATAAAATTTATATAAATTATGTGCCTTCCCCAGCTTCCCATCAGGGCCGGCCCTGGTTATAAGATATGTGTTGTGTATGTACTACAGGGTAAGATTGAGCATTTGACTGATCTTATCAAGCGGCTAAAGGTTTGTGTTAATCGGTGCCAACAAATACAATCGGTCGAAACTCATGTCCAGGAGAAGGAAAAAACATGCACTGATAGAGGTAGTTTCCTTCACACCCTTGCTTGGCATATGAATGAATGTGGTTGCTATTTACCTCTAGAGCTGGATGCAAGAGCTAAAGAAGAAGAGCTACAAACTACTATATCAAAGTTGGAGAAGTTAAAGAAGTTGGTAAGGCTGGCTTTACTACTCATCATTATGCAGCTAGCTTATATCCCAAAGAATGTTTTGTTTTATCAAGTTTTATTTCTTTCTCTCTCTGTGTGGCTGCTAGTATGTAATTGAAAATCACAGAAGAAAAAAGGAGTGTATAGCTGCAGCTGTGGTTTCTCTCAAAGAAGAGGTTGAAAAACTTAAAGAAGAGGTTGAAAAACTTAAAGAAGAGAAAATGGCTGCAGAGCAGGAGGTAAAGCAGATTTCCCTTTTGTTATTGTGTTTTGTTTAGGTTTCTCATTTTCTGTTAGCTCTCTCTTGGCAATTATGTTAATTTGATTGTTTGATTTATAGGCCATGTTCCTTAAAGATAGGATCAAAAGGCGGCTGCGAGAGTATAACAATATACTCGAGGCTAATCTTAAAGCAGTTCGGGAGGCAAACCCCGAACTGGTAAATGATATGATCAACTCAACTCTTGATAGTGATCTGTCAACTTTGAGACAATTTGTTTTATTTGCTTTGTACTGATGGTAGATGCATCTATGTCTCATACTCTTTTTCTGTTCTGAAATCTCTTACCTTCTCGGTTTGATTGTGAGATTTGATTAGATCAACTTGCTATCTTGGCAATGTTGTGTGAACTTCTCTTTGATTGTTTAATATGGTTTAATAACTACCGAAGTTATTTATCTGTTTCACATAGTTTCATTACTTACAACCACTAACTACTCAAAAGAAGTCAACGAGGTTCAACGATAGTGATGGAAGAATTTATTTTCAAAGTGTTTTGCTAATATGAATCAGTTGTGGATATTTTAATTAACTTAAATATACTAGATCATATTTGTACGGATTATGGATTTTAGATTCCAACCATTTGATTAATATATATATATATATATATATATTTTGTCATCAACAATTCTAGTTATCTTCTAAGATATGTTTTGCTTTCTCTCTCCTTGAACCAATTTCATCATCCACATAGATTTTATTTTTAATTTATTGAATTAATGTTTTAGTAAAATATTAATTATACATTACATATACATATAAATAGTTAATAGTTAATTATGAAAAATATGAATTATGAGGTCCTTCCTTCTACTATATCACAATATTAAAAAAAAAATGAGAAATTCCTTGAAACACCATCAAAAGAAGTTCAAATTCCAAAACTACCACACATTCCCAAAAATTCGAAAAATACCATACACTCTCAAATGTTCCAAAAATACCACAAACATAAAAAGTAAATTTTAAGAGTTTAAAATTTAAAATTTTGGGTTTGGGTTCACTAAGTAGAGTTTAGGGTTTAGTTTTGAAGGGGT
This sequence comes from Iberis pinnata, assembly GCA_900406425.1. Classification (NCBI taxonomy): domain Eukaryota; kingdom Viridiplantae; phylum Streptophyta; class Magnoliopsida; order Brassicales; family Brassicaceae; genus Iberis; species Iberis pinnata. The sequence continues at coordinate 19,751 of OVBE01004626.1, read as the reverse complement.
TAGGGTTTGGTTTTGGGATTTTCGGATTTAAATTTGAAGTTTTAAAGTAATTTCAATTTTGTGGTATTTTTGGAACAAAAACATTTTTGTGGTATTTTTGGAAATTTTGGGAATGTGTGGTATTTTTGGAATAAACATAAATTTTTGTGGTATTTTTGAGAATGCCCCAAAAAAAATAGTAAACTATATTTACTAGAAAAAATTAGTCATATCTTTTTATATAAACAGGAACGCGTTTAACGTGAGTGCGACACGTAAGCAAAATTATAATTAATAAGATCTTGACACGTGTCATTGTTAATTAAGATCACGACATGTGGCAACGTAGTATTTAAATTAATGGAAACTTTTTTATTGTTAGTTTTTTTTTTTATTTTCTTAAATAATAGAATAACAAAAAGGAAATGAGTATTATTATTTTAAATGGAAACTACAAAAAATTATAAGATTAAAATAAAAATATACAATGTATAAAAAAATATATCGATAATTATGGATATTTATAATGATAATTTACAAAAAAATCTAAATAATAACTAAACTTTGACTTTAATGTCGATTAGAATCTATAATCACTTGGGTTATCGTTTTTAAATTTAAATATTTTACATTTATCCGCGTATCACGCGGGACCTAATCTAGTTAACAATATTTGATGAATTATTTTATAAGTAACATAGTTACAAACTATACATTTATAATAAGTAGTTAAATATGAAAAGTCATGTCTTCTTTTCTACTATATCAAAAAATTAAATACAAAAAAATAAAATATGTCCCCCCTTCTACTATATCACAAAATTAAACACAAAACAAAAAAACCTATGCTCACTAAAAGAAAATAAGCCATATATATATAGCGGCAAGCATATGTCAAGGATTGGGCTTCTCGCAGAACATCAGAGTGGATGCAGTTGGCCAAAGTGGTGGTATTTGTGTCTTATGGCGAGATGGAATAGGGGATTTGGAGGTGATAGCAACATCTAGTCAATATGTACAAGTTCGATGGAAATATGGTGAGGATGTGCTCAATATTTTTGCCGTTTATGTTGCACCAACAACAAGTAGAAGGAGATCGTTGTGGAATGATCTCAAAAAGGCGATTTGAGGAGTGAATGAGCCAATTTTAGTTGGAGGTGATTTCAACACTATTGTTCGTTTGGTTGAGAGAATAGGCGGGAATGGGAGATTGTCATCGGATTCAATAGTGTTTGGAGATTGGATCAATGAGTTGTATCTTATTGATATGGGCTTCATAGGAAATCAATTCACATGGAGGAGAAGAAGGGATGAAAGAAACTTCATTGCCAAAAGATTAGACAGAGTCTTATGTTGTGCTCAGGTGCGGTTAAAGTGGCAAAAAGCAGCGGTGAGAGACTTACCTTTCTTGGCCTCGAATCACTCACCATTATATGTTCAGCTAAGGCCGAGTGTTGAGCATAATCAACGACGACGTCCATTTTGATTCGAAGCAGTGTGGCTAATGCATCCTAGTTTCCTCGACGTGCTTCGAGCGTCTTGGGACAGAAATCTATCGACTAATGAAGCTTTAATTCGTTTACAGAAGAGATTACACCAATGGAACAAAGATGTGTTTGGAGTGGTACATAAAAAGAAGTTAGTGATTGAGAAGGAGCTAGTTAAAATTCAAGAAAGACTAGATCTTAATCAAACAGATGTGTTGCTATGTAGGGAGGAGCAAATAGCTAAAGAGTTGGATATAATTCTTGCTCAAGAAGAAATGATTTGGTTCCAAAAGTAGAGAGAGAAATGGATAACCCAGGGGGATCGAAATACCAATTTTTTATGCATCTACAATAGTTTGAAGGAAAAGGAATAAGATTGAAATGTTAAAAGATGACGATGGAAGAATTTGTCAAGGAAGAAGTGAGATAAAAAGGCTTCTTGTAGATTATTATAAGAGGTTATACTCTCTAAATGATGTTACGGCAGTGGTAGATATGCTACCTAAGGAGGGCTTTGTCAATTTATCGGATGAAGAGCATACCGAATTGAACAAGCCATTTGTTGCTACTGAAGTGGAGAAGGCAATGCGTTCTATGGGGAAATACAAAGCTCCGAGATCTGATGGCTACCATCCGGTCTTTGACCAAGATTGTTGGGAAGTTGTTGGTTCCGCTGTTACAAAATTTGTGTTGCGATTTTTTGAGACTGGGCATTTACCGAATCATTTGAAGGATGCGTTGGTAGTACGGATAGCAAAGGTTATGAGTCCGGAGAAGATCACTCAATTTTGGCCAATTAGCATTTGTAATGTGCTCTTCAAGATCATTACGAAGACTATGGTTTTAAGACTCAAACCGGTTATGATGCGTTTGATTGGACCTGCACAATCTAGTTTCATACCGGGACGACTAAGCTCATACAATATTATTATTGTTCAGGAGGCAGTCCATTCAATGCGTCGTAAGAAAGGAAGAAGGGGATGGATGGTTTTAAAGCTAGATCTTGAGAAAGCATATGATCAGATTCAATGGGATTTCTTAGAAGATATTTTAGAAGTTGCTGGTTTTTTGGAGCAGTGGGTTAATTGGATAATGACATATGTTAAGGGTCCTTCTATGAGTTTGCTTCTGAATGGAGAGCTTACTGAGTGATTCAGGATGGAAAGAGGAATTCGGCAAGGAGATGCTCTCTCACCGTATTTGTTTGTGTTATGCATGGAGAGAATATGTCATTTAATCGAAGCGGCTACTGAATCAAATGAATGGAAAGCTATCTCATAATCCCGAGGGGGTCCCAAGTTATAGCATATGTGCTTCGCTGATGATCTTATTTTGTTCGCTGAAGCTTCTCTTACACAAGTGCAAGTAGTAAGCATAATGTTACAAGAATTCTGCTCGACATCGGGTCAAAAGATAAGCTTAGAAAAGTCAAAGATCTTCTTCTCGAACAATGTCTCAAGTGAATTACGTCAGAACATTAGCAAGCTTAGTGGCATTAAATCGACACATGATCTAGGGAAGTACCTAGGTATGCCTATTCTTCATAATATAATAAATAAGGAAACATTTGGAAGTATTGTTGATAGAGTCTCGTCGTGGTTAGTTGGATGGAAAAGTCGGATGATATCCTTTGCTGGAAGGGTGACTTTGACGAAATCTGTCCTATCTTCTTTACAGATTCACTCTATGAGTACAATTTCCTTACCTGCGACTACTCTTGAAAACCGAAAACAACACTTGATTTCGTGGGATAGATTTTTCGCTCTAAGAAAGATGGTGGTTTGGGCATTCGTCGATCTTCAAATATAAACAGAGCTATGTTGGCCAAGATAGGGTGGCGACTATTACACTCGGGTGAGAGTTTATGGGCTAAGGTGTTAAAGAGTAAGTACAAGCTAACAACGAGACATGAAGAGACTTGTCTATTGGCCAAAAGGAAATGGTCTCCGACTTGGCGTAGTGTAGCAAGAAACTTGCGTGATGTTGTTCTGCCAGGTACTCGTTGGGCTATAGGAGATGGTGAAAGCATCCTCTTTTGGTTGGATAAGTGTGATAGTAATATTTTTCTCTATCAATCCCTTACACCACTATCATGGTCATTGTAGTATGTATGGTTATCAATCCAATCAGGTGTCCACTAACAATCAAGATTGCAATGAATGCTTTTAAGTCAAGCTAAACAGTAAAAAGGATGGTTTACTAACAGGTCCTAAGTGAAGTGAAACCTGCTGGAAGTAAAGAGCATAAACAAAACAAGAAGCATAAAAGCCTAAGATGCAAAACAGAGTAAAAACAGAGAAAGTGAAAGATGTTAACAAGTGTGAAGCAGTTCCTGAGGACTAAGGGTAATAAACCAGAGATCCATCCCAACCTACCTAAGCACCTAACATACCTCACACAACAGTAAGCTATCCCTAGACGATAGGTTCATAAGTAACCAAGTCCTATCCCTTGATAAATGGAATCAATCTAAGCAATCACCAGTCCTAACTCCCGTTAACGGTACACTACCTAGAAGGGATTAAGGACCAACCTACCAAGGCCAAAAATCCCCCTAGTCATCCAACCCCCTAGGCTGAGATGCATATCCTAAGCATATAGGGCGTTGCGTAAGGATATAATAATCTCTGAAATCACCATGATCAGACATTCCATAGAACGCTTTTCGGACACTGGAATGTCCAAGATCAGATTTCGATTGGCGTGAAAGAAACCAGCATTAAGCAAAATGAAACCAAAGGGATGTAAATATTCAAACAAGCTTAGGTGCCTAAGGTGAGATCAGGACATCAACCCTAGTCTACCCCATCCTCAGGAACTTCAGGAACTACTCACTACTCATGGAAACGAAAACAGGGAAAACAAAAATCAAAACTGCAAAGCTAAACATGCTAATGTAAGGATAAACAGCAAGAACAGTAAGAACTCAAACCCAGAAAAGCAAGAACAGCAATGAAACAGTAACTAACTCAGAAAATGATCAAAGCTTAAAACAGAAGATTAAAAACGAAAATGAAAGATCAACATGCACCAAGTGAACAACAACCTAAAGTTAAGCAGGAAAGTAAAGGAAAACAGTAGATTAGCATAAAATTAAAAGATTATGGGTTTTTATACCTTAGAACATCAAGAACAACAATGAAAACCTAAGACAAAAACCTAAAAAGGAATGAAAAACAAGACTTGGTGAAAAGGAGGCGAATTAGGGCTTTTATAGTGTACAGAGAAAAGCCCTAAATCGCACTAAAAACAAAAACTAACCATTGGCTCGGATCTTGGGTCAGGTCCACTCCGGAATTGAGTTGGTCGGGGTCGGAGCGTGTTTGACTCAAGTTGGGAAATGCGAGATCGATCTGAGCTGGGTACGCTTGAATGGGATCGATCCAGAAGTTTGATGCGGGATCAATCTGGATGTGTGCTGGGATCGATCTGGATGTGTGATGGAATCGATCTGGATCGATCCAGAAGTGAACTGGGATCGATCCAGATGTTGCAGCTGATATCGATCCACATGTTGCTTGGGATTGATCCAGAAATGTGGTTGGATCCATCCAGAGGTGTGATGCGAGATTGATCCAGTTGAGTGTCAGTCCATTCCATGTTAAGTGTTGGTCCATTCCAGGTTGAGTGCTGCTTTTCTGAAATCTCACAAATCCTTCCTGAAAAATCCTGAAAGTCCTTAAAAATCTCCAAAATGCGTGCATATGCGAATTCTAATGCAAAATTCCTAAAAATCATAAACTTACCGAAATAAACTAAAAATGTGATGTATACACGCCTAAAGACCTCAGAATTGATGCTAAATGACTTATAAAAACTATGAAAATTCAGAGTCATCAAAGTGGTTGTGTGATCGACCGCTAGTTGAGTGGGCTACAAAGCCAATACCAGACTCAATGCTACAATCCAAGGTGAGCGACTTATGGACACATGGCAGAGGCTGGAAGATAGAGGATATAACAGGCTTTGCTTCAGAGTTTGTGACACTTCGATTGGCTGATGTGGTGCTAGATAAAGTTACTGGCGCTAAAGACTCTTTTTCATGGAGTGGTACGACATATGGTAGATTCTCCGTGAAGTCCGCTTATAAGTTTACAGATCAAAGGTTTGAACCTAAACAGAACTCTGAGCTTTTATTCAAGCTGTTCTGGCGAGATGTAGTACCAGAAATAGTGAAGCTATTTCTATGGCTTGTGGGAAATCAGGCGATAATGACCAATTTGAAACGATATCGACACCATCTAACTAACTCAGAAACGTGTGATATTTGTAGGGGAGCGAATGAGACTATTATACACGTGCTCCACGATTGTCCAACCATCAAAGGGATTTGGAATCGATTGTTACCAGTCTCTCGGCAGAACCTATTTTTCAACAAATCAATTTTGGAATGGTTGTACACTAACCTTAGTGATACATCGTCGACTCAAGCCTATTCTTGGACGTGTTTGTTTGGCTTGACGGTGTGGTGGGGGTGGAAATGGAGGTGTTTGAATGTGTTTGGCTCACCATTAAGATGGAGAGATAGAAAAATATTCCTTCGAGACCTTTTTAAAGAAGTTACGAAAGGTTTTGTTGATATGGGCGCTCAAGGGCTGACCAAACCAGTGAGAGTTGAGAAGAATATATCATGGAAAAAAGCCAGCTTGCGGTTGGTCCAAATTAAATGTCGATGGAGCCTCAAGAGGAAATCCAGGAAGAGCAGCAACTGGCGGAGTTTTACGGAACTATGAAGGAGCTTGGTGTGGTGGTTTTAGTCAATATAGGGATATGTACATAACCTCTCGTGGAACTATGGGGTGTGTATTATGGAATCTTTATTGCATGGGAACATCAAGCGAGATTTGTCGAGTTAGAGGTGGATTCTGAACTGGTCGTTGGGTTCTTACGGGATGGAGTTGACGACTCTCATTTTCTATCATTCCTTGTATTATGGGTTAACCTCATCTAACATTTTTAAGATAGTTTCAATTATATCAAGACGTAGTTCACCGTTCTTTGGAGTGTGTTTTGTTTTTTTTACTGTAAAAAAAAAATATTTACAAATAATCGTTTAGATACATACTTTTAAATTGCAGAAAAATTAATACCTAATTATATATTATATTACATGAGAATTGTTGCAAGATTAATCACTTCATTCATTGTATCAACAATATATAGTTGTGAAAATTTAGGATAATCGTCATCTTCAAGCATTAGGCTACCAATTCGATGATAGTTTGCTCCATGCAACTGAAACATTTGTGGTCCACGTCCTTTCAATCTAGTTCTATCCACTCTTCCACCGAGAGAAGTGAAAGAAAATATCATATTATAAATACATATATGCTCAGAAAGTGTTTACTCAAACTATCATCATCAGTTAATAACCCTTGTAGAAGTTTAGGAGCATCTTGCAAATAAGGTAACTTAACAATTCCTTGCAAGCAAGTAAAAATAGGCTTTTTTGCATCCCGTCTCTTATTCACCTGCTCATCATACCACATTATTGATGCACAATAAGAACACTCGTAATTTGGATCTCCATGATCTAAATAGCCTATGAAACAAAAAGAATGTTATAAAATTATAAGCTCAGATATTATAATTCATAATATTTTTATATAATATTTTATAACAACCTTCATATGTTTTTCTTCCGATAGTTCTAGATGATTTAGAACTATTGTCTCCTATTAAACTTGTAACATCTTGTTTGACATTTTCCGTCTTGTTTGTAAACGGTTCGATTTCGTCAAACGAATCATATAACCATGTATCTTCATCAGAACTACATTCCTTCCAAAAATCACCTATGTTATTTTCTTCTCCTAACAACACATCATAATCAAAGTGTTTATTAAAAATCTTAATAAGTTAGTTTTATAATAAATTAATTGTATTCTCTAAATGTTTAGAGAATTACCTTGAGTATTAGAAACTAAATTATAACTTGATTGTATAGATGGTCCATTGAGGCGAATAGATTTTTGGCTTTTCTGCTTAAATACACTTTGTGTTTGCCCTTCATAACCAAGTTATACATTACACGATATTAGCTTGTAAACGATAAAAAATACAATAAGCAAAAAAATAGAGGAAACAAAAGGTCGTATTTTTATAATTACTTGAAGATGGTGTAGCTTTAGTTTTTCCATTGTCACCTATATTCCTTGAAGGACGTTGAACGTTGGTAATGTCCTGAAGAACGACTCTTTGAGATTCTTTATTATGAATAGAGGATTTATTTAAGCCAAATGGTTTTGCCGAACTCGAAAATTGTCGAGCAGAATTAGTACATGAACCCACAACATTTTCTTGGTTGTTGTTTTAAGTATTTCCACCATTTCGAATTATTTGCTTATTTATGCGCATCTTTGAAACCTGAAAATTATAATACACAAATATTAAACCGGAGCTCTAACACTTAGATCATATGAAATTAGTAGTAGATGAAAACATTCCCGCAAATCAAAACACTATGTAGTTTTAGTGGTGGGAAACTTATTGTTTTGAAAGAAAATGAAACCAAGTTTTAGTGTATACTTTAAGATATTTAATAATCAAAATGTAAATCATATCTAATAATAATATATTTTTCTAGTTTATAGAAAAACTACAATAAGTTGTTAAGATCTTGTTTGGATATTTCCATTCGTGTTATTGCTTTAATACCATAAAATTGTTAAATTACCCCTTAAGACAGACCCGCGCCATCATCATCTCAACCGTTAGAGATCGTCTTATCAGCCTACGGTACCCATCATCCTCGCCATTGACCACATTGCTTCACAGATGGGACACTATACACCTTACCAACTCATGATCGGACATCACTGCCTACACAACACTTTTATTATTTGTGTAGCAAACATTACAAACATTGTGCTATGGCTTAACAGGTGGTGCTTCCGGCGTCGTACTCTTTTTCCCATTACTAGTTTTGTCCCACGGAGTTTTCTAGTAATGGGTTTTAACGAGGCAACTCGGAGCACATCCCACACATAAAAGCTTTTCTTTTCCAATTTCTTCATTCATTCTTTTATTTGTATAGAAACCACTTTTGATTAATAAATTTAACATTAATAAAAAAAAATTGTTAAATTAAATTTTAAATAATTACTTACTATATAATTATTGCGATTAAATTAAATTTAAAAAATTATTTTATATGATTATCAAATTTTTGGTTAATAATCAACATAATTAATGTATCTTTAAAATAACGCAAAAATGTAATCATTTTATATAACACTCAATTTTATTATAATTGATATATAATTATTTTTTATGTAATATGCCAAAATTAAATTTTATTATCATTGATTTAGTTATTAGATTATATCATTAATTTGGAGAATTTGATATGCATAGTTTAAAATTTTATTTTCATTAATTTAGTTATTCTATGTAACATTAATCTTTACTAATATAATCTAAAATGTAAAAAATATGATTAAAAATATAAAATATTTGAAAACCAAGTGAAATTGTTACATAACAATATTTGATAGTCAAAAAATGAATTGTAAACAAAAACCAAAGTAACAAATGTTTTATCATCGAGAATAAGTAGAATCAACTTAATATCGGCTCAGCAACATCGTTCTTCTCCTGACAACAAACTTTTTATGTCTCATCGTCTAGTTTCTCCATCTTCACGTCTAAAAGAACTATCCCTTTTAAATTCTGTTTTTTGCTAGACGAAGATTCATGTCCTTGATCAACTAAATTTTCAAAATTTCTTTTCGGACTTGGGGTTTACAAGCTTGGTATAGATTCTTCTTCTGATTTTTGGTTGTTCGTATCATCAAGCTTACCTATTAAAAGTGGTGAAATTGAAAGACCCATTAATATTAGTATAATATATTGAAACGTATAATATGATTGATCTTGAGATAAAACCAATTACAAACCTGGTCATCATTAGTCAAAGCCTGACTTTGTTGACAGAAGATGTGATACTTTAAAAGTATCATAATCACGATAGACATTGTCTGACTCAATATTTACAACAAAATTAAAAGTCTTCCCCACTAAATTCTTTATTGCTTCCGGTAAATCATCAGGATCTTCTATCTATAATAATTAATAACAATTTAATAATACATTTTTTAAAAACAACGTAAATTAAATACAATATTATGAAATTAAATAAATTTTACCTCATCAAAACTTCCCTTCAAAAGAGAAGTAGCCGAATGACCAATAATCTCAGCAGCAACATAATCAAACAATAGGCATTTAAGTTCACTCGTTTGATCCATTACATAGACATGTAACTTGTACCTATGTTTGACAAAAATAGGTGAAAAATCAAAAATAACATAAAACGAAACACTAACATGAAAATACAGTATTAAAAATTATGTAATAACATTGTAAGATGCAAATAGTTGTGCACATCATCTTCACCTTGTAGATGTAGAATTAAAAGAATACGATTAAATTTACTTTGAATAGTGTAATAACGAAAACAATACCAAAAATCAGAACCTCGTTATCTTTTTAAGCTCTATGATTGTTTTCCTCTCTAGATCTTCCTCTTTAAACTCAGTTTTTTTTCCAGATTTTGGTTTGCTTTCCAATAGTGTTAGAGCTACACCATCATCTGGCAACCTATTCATACATAAATGAATTGCATTTGATATTTATTAATAAATCAATAATATATATAATTAATAATACAATATAAAATATTACTTACTCATGAATAAAATCTAAAACCATTGGGTTATTTTGGATTTATAATGAGCTTCGTGGCATCAAAAGAATTGGATATGGAATAGACATCTAGAGCAAGTTTACATTATATAAAAAATTACACATTTACTAAAATATATATCAACCTAAAAAAATAATTAAATAAAGTACCTCTCCAGTTTTTGATTTTAGCAAAACGAAAAATAATGGATAGCATTTGTCCTTCATTCTCTTGAGATGCTAAAAATAATTCTTCTGCATAACCTTCCCACAAGGTACATGATATACATTCATCACTGCAAAAACAAATTAATTGATAAAAAGCATTTATAAATTTATGAGAAAATAGCTCAAATATCATAGAAAAGTGTTATAATGACTAGAATAACATACATCTTTCAAAAATTACTAGAGTACCTTCGAAATTCTTGTAAATTATGATTCACTCCCTTGCTTAGTTTTCTCTTAATTTGGTTAATTTATAATAAACAAATTCATGTCACTCAACCGTATTCCACATCATTAAACCGTATTCCACGTTAATAAAACATACATTATACATATCAAATTTCTCAGTCGCTCAACTATTTCACTCTAACTAAAGAAAAAACAGTTTAGTGACCTACTTATCGCGCTCGTCGTCTTCTCTGAAATCGTCATCCTCTAAATCTTAATGTGAACCCTCCTCAAAATTTTTGGTAAGTTGCGATTGATTCCCTTTTATATATGTTGCGAATGAGTTTGATTTTGTTGTGGACGAGTTTGATTTATGATGTGGCTGAGTTTCATTTCTGTTACGACCGTGTTTGATTTACGTTGCGATTGAATTTGATTATATTGCAGACCAGTTTTTTTGTTGTGTCTGAGTTTCATTTTACATATAAATATAAAAATCTTCTTAAACAAAAACAACAGTTTAGTTTCCCTACTTTTAACCCTGGTCGTCTTCTCCGAAATCGTCTTCGTCGAAATCGTATTCGCCCTCGTCGTGTTCTCTTGTATGTTGCGAGTGATTTTGACATATAATGCGTAAGATTTAGATTATTGTTAAGACTGAGTTTGATTTCTGATACGATTGCGTTTTATATTCTGATGTGACTGAGTTATTTTACATAGTATCTGAGTTATATATCTTATGTTAAAATTACTCAAATGTTAAAAGGCCTGAGTTATTCTGACCTTGGAAACATAGAAAGGGCTGAGTTATTCTTACCTCCGAAACATGGAAAGGGCTGAGTTATTCTTACCTCGGAAACACAATAATGGCTGAGTTATTGTGACCTCTGTAATGTAACAAGGGCTGGGTATTTGTCTTTTCAAAATTATGTTAGAAACAAAAGCCCATGGTCTCAATGTTTATATAACCCTATGATCATTAGTAGTAGTGCACCGACTCATAACCGGACCGAAAACATTATTGGTTAACGGACTGAGTAATGTTTTTAACTTAACGAATGAGCTATGTTTATTTTATGGCTGAGTAATGATTACCTTACGACTGATATCGAGATGTATGTTGTCTTACGGTTACTTTAAACCTAACATGTAGATTTGGAAACGAGATCTAACTCATATAAAGTTAATCATATACAATGTATACTCTAAATAACTCATCAAGAGTCTAACTCACGTTTTTATATGAAAAAATTATCAGAATAATAAGGGTTTAGGGTTAACTTCCCTTTTTATATTTGTTAGTAAATCCTAAACCACAAATCATTGACGAATGTGATTACAGAAAATATGTTAATAAAGATCCTCTTTTCAATCCAAAGTGAGTACTAATAAAATGTATGTATCCACTTTATTGAATGAGAATTGATAATGCTATCGAGGTGTGTGTATGTTGTCTTACGGTTACTTTAAACCTTACATGTAGATTTGGAAATGAGATCTAAGACATATAAAATTAACCATATACAATGTATACTCTAAATAACTCATCAAGAGTCTAACTCACGTTTTTATATGAGAAAATTTTCATAATAGTAAGTGTTTAGGGTTAACTTCTTTTTTTATATATTTGTTAATAAACCATAAACCACAAATCATTGACGAATGTGAATTATATAAAATGTGTTAACAAAGATCCTCTTTTCAATTCCAAATAAATATTAATAAAATGTATGTATTCACTTTATAAAATCTCAAGTGTTATTGAGATGTATGTTGAGAATTAATATACAATGTACCCCAAAATATATTAACGTTATGTTTGACCGGTCCATATGAAACAACGCACATACAAATTTTGTGTCGTTTCGATTATGATTATCGAACTTTGTATATAGCATATCGTTTCATTGTCATTGTTAGAAACCTAGAACTTAAACAACACCAAAAACCTTTTTCTTAAAAAATCCGAATTGGTTTTTCTATAATGGACTCAAGGATGAAATTTGATCAATATGATCACATAGAAAAAGATCCTTCAAAGATTACCCGTATGTCGATTCGGAGGAAATACAAAAACATCACGAAGATGATTAAATTCAGTTAGAAGTTATGGAGGATCGACATGAAGTCGAAGTTAGAAAAAAAGAATAGACTTTGTGATATCTATTTTGCAAAGGATTCAAAGAGATCCTTACTTCAATCTCGAAACATAATTGACCAATCTCCAAGTGCAAAAGGCTGAAGTTGATAATGGATTCAACCACACCCATCTTTATGATGTTAACTATAGAGAATGTGGTATTGATTTTTTAAATTAATGTTTAATGTATTTTGTTAAAAATAAGAGTTGTTTATTAAAATTCCAAGTGCTATTGAGATGTATGTTGAGAATTATCCAAATATTTTACATAACTCGGCCCATTAAAAAAATACAATTATACCAAACTACTTATTGAAAACATAACCATTCAAAATAAGTCACTCGCATCATAGAATTAATTCAGTTACATCGAAAACATAACTCAGCATTGATATTAAAATAACTTTGCATTAAAGTTAATATATCTCTAATATAACTCAGACTTGGCCCAAAAAAATAACCTATATACCAAACTGCTTATTGATTGTTATTCCGACACTCGAAGGTAGAACGAACAAACCAATGTCGCCGAGAAAGTCCCCTTACAGGTTCGATTTTCCATAGGCTTAGAAAACCTTGCAACTGTCGGGTATTAGAGACATAAACTGGTGGAGTATCGTGCGACATTGTTTTCAAAGCTTTATTCGAGAACATGTAGCTCAGCTGAATATGATGCGTCGACTCATTCAATCCGTCATGTCCCATCTTCATCGCCACAACAGTCTACTGAATCTCACTCAACTGCGAAGGATGATGTTTCTGCAATTAAAGCTGGTTTCCAGGAAAGTCAAGAATATTACAGAGTTTGTTTCTACAAGGAAAGCCAAAAAGGCTTGCCGAGAATAAGGCAGCTTCTCTAGCATTGAATCATCAGAACCACTTGATGGTTTTGAGACAGATTTGACGAGTGTGAGAAAACGGAAGATTAGATTTATTATAGCCATAGGAAATCCAATGTAGGAGGAGGTTGTTCAGACGTTGAAGACTTGGTTGCGGGTTCGGTATATGAATCATCACTTCTTCCACAGCGTAGCATATTGTCATGTAGAAAATGGAAGCTAAGCTTTAAGTTGGCTAAATCAAAAGGAGAGCCTTTGTTAAAGAAGGATAACAGAGAAGAAGGTGGAGATGACCTTGATTACGATCGGATAAAACTTAGCTCAGATGAAGCTCATCTGTAGAGCATCAAAACTGAAAATTTTTCATCAGCTAATCCGCGGTCTTCTTTCTCAGAGTTTGGAGATGATAGTTTTGCTATTGAAAGTTGGGAGGAGAAAGAAGTGATAAGCCGAGATGGGCACATGAAGCTTCAGACAAATGTCATCATTGACACACTTTGTAATGAAGCTTACATTTTGAAATTCGACTATAAAACAGTCATCTACAAGATTCTTCAGACACATGATTTTGAATCTGAATGTGAACCAGAAATTGTGCGCAGAGGAAAGGAGTCATGTAATATTAAGAGTTTCTTAGCAGCTATATCGATTAGGGAATTGCAAGAGGAAATAAAAAAAGGATTTACCTTAACCGTGCATATTCATCACCGTTTATAGATTGAGTTTCATTACACGAAGACGATTACAAACGCAGAAATTGCGGTATGACAAAGTTAGGTGAGAGATAGCTAAAGTTTTGTTGAGATTCCTTTTAATTAGTATAATTTGGTAGTTTATGTGATCATTAGTTTTCTACAAAGTTATAATAAGGAATAGTCTTAATAAGCGCTAACACAAGTCAAAGTTAGCTTACAGTGATTTTACAATATATCACTATGCTGGTGATGCTCATCTTTTGCTTATCCATTTCGTTCATTGGCTCATATCATTGTGAGAAATTATACAAGAGTTTGTAACTGGTTTGTAAAATATTATTGATACACATTAAATACATAAAAAATTACCATTTAATATTTTTAAAAATTAAAATTTACATCAAAATTAAAAACCTAAAATACTATTTTAAAAACTATATATATATATATATATATTGATGGCCTAATATTACTTTATAAATATTATGGATTTATAATTTTTAATAACACAATATTTTTTATTATTAATTATTGTTTTTATTAATAATGTATCTTATTAGAAAAATAATATATATTTATTTAGAGATTTGATACCAAAAAATACATCAGTATTTAAAAATAAAAATGCCCACAAAACCTAAATAAATCATCATCTAAATTTTTGTATAAAAAAATGTTTGAGGAAAATAAAAAACTAAGCAAAAAAATCCAAAAATCAAAATCAATAAACCAAAAACTCTTAAAAATTTGATGATATCATTCATATAATAAAACCAGATATATTATTATGAATAATAATAAATACCAATATTGACAAAATACATAAAAAGGGTCGACAAGTTTTTTTCCCTTCTACCGTTGTTATTCTTTATTTTTCTATCCGAAATTTTGGCCTCTCTATTTTACATCAAAAAAACGTTTATTCTTTAATATGTCCCACCAGCTTTAAAAACCGTTTAATTTTACTTATTTTACAATAAACCGGATTTGCCTAATTAACAAACAATTTCATTTTAGCTAATTGTGTTAATCCGGGTTTTAGGCAAAGTCCAATTTCGGACTCCATTGAAAAATTTGACCCGATTGATGAAATGTTAAATGTTGACCCGATTTGGTTTCAGAAGCCCAAATTTGACATTTAGCCTATACCAAAACCAAAATTGGACATTGCATGAAACTCAAATTTAGCCCTAACAAAATTAATTGAATCACAAATTTTTGGTTCATTATGATAAATCCGGTTTACTATAATACAGGTAAAATTAAACGGTTTTTAAAGTTTGTAGGGCATATTGAATAACAATTTTTATGTAAAATAAAGAGACCAAAAGTTGGGAGGAAAAAGTGAGGAATAGCGATAATAGAGGGGCTTTTAAATAAAGAAGAAGCAATACTAACAAGGAGATGATATTAATTACGAAAACTCAAAATTGATTATTATAAATAATAACTAATAATCTAAATAATAATCAATATTGAAGAAATTTTTATTTAGATTATTAAAAATGTGACAAAAAAATTACTCAATTTTTTTTAAAAAAAATTAGTATTAATAAGTGACCATAATGATCTTACTCTCCATTCAAACATTCCAAAAATATATAAAACATCATAACAATCTATAAAATAAATCGTTAATTATTAATAATCAAAGACTAAGAATTACAATGAAAAAAGACTCCAATAAAGCATATTAGAAACAATGATAATAAAATAAAAAGAGTAAAAGAGTAAATGATCTTACCCTCCATTCAAACATGCCAAAAATATCTAAGGCAGTCTGTGACAAGTTCATTAATTCCAAAGAAAAAAAAAGCACAAAATTAGACAAAAGGAAAGAGCATGCCACATATACCCTTTCAGTTGATGATGAATTAGGCTCAGATTGTTTAGAAGTTAGTTCGTCCACCCTGAAGATCCATCGACGAGGATGACAACCCCAACTATGAAAAAAACTTTACTGAAGTTATATCGAAGAAAAGAATGAAACTTGAAAGGCAACTAAAGAAAGCAATGGCGTGGACTCAGAATCCAAAAATTCTAAGGGAACACCTCAAAATCCTCCTAACTCTCTCTTTTATGGACTTTTTTGTTGGAATATTTGGGGGTTAAATAAGTCTATTATGAGAAATAGTATTAGGAATTGACTTAGCAGTAAAAAGTTCATTTTGGTAGTTTAACTAAAACTAAGGTGAAAGATTTTCGTTTTAAAAAAGTTATGATGTCTTCGTTTACAAAATGGAATTATGGTAGCAATTATGAATGGGATCCTTTGTGTATGATTTGGGTCATATGGTACCCTTCTGTCAGTGTTGTGGTTATTAACAAAACTCACCAGCATATATCTTGCTTTATTAAGCTTTCTGATATCTCATATAACTTTGTAGTCACTTTTGTTTACGACAGGAACTGCAAAATAGCCTTTATGAAGTGGCTTAATCTCGCAATAGCGGAGGAGAAATTCCTTTGCAAAGATAGAAATTCCATTGGTTACAAACTGAAGACTCTAACTCAAGATTCTTCTTCAAAATGATGGTCTCCCACAAAGCTACAAATAAGATTTATTATCTTAATAATGAGCAGGGAGATAAAGGTGGAAAAAGGAGGATATTTTCAATTTATGTGTCAATTATTACACATCTCTTCTAGGATCACCTAGGGTCACCTATGGAAAGCTTATCTGATTCCCAGACCCTTCTCATTAGACAATTCATTCGATTTCGTTGTACAGAAGGCAACAAGCATCAACTTAACTCGAAAGATATCAAGGATACTATTTTTAGCTTGGCTAGAAAAAATCACTGAGGCCGGATGGATATAATGCAGAATTATTTCAGAATTCCTTGGATTGGATAGGATAGTACATGACAAGAGTCGTGTTGGAATTCTTCAACTTTGGAAAACTTCTGTGGCAATGGAATTGCACGCTAATAACTCCGATTCCTAAGAAGATGAATGCAAAAAGTTATTGATTTTAGATCGATATCTCTATGCAATATCATATATAAGATCATTGCAACGATTCTCGCCACGAAATTAGAAAATGTTCTCCCAAACCTCATCTCGCCTCACCAGTCGGCTTTTGTCAAAGGACGTCTTCTAGTGAAGAATTACTTCTTGCTTCAGAGACTGACAAGGTTAACAAAAAAATCACAACTAAGCGAGGGATACTTAAAGTGGATCTTAAAGAAGTTTTTGACTCGATTAGATGAGATTATCTCATTCAAGTCCTCGTTCATGCAATATTTCCATCCAAATTCATCTCACGGACCCACCATTGCATATAACAATATTTCTTGATCAATGTTAATGGTAACTTGTGTGGGTTCTTCAAAAGAAAAAAGATCTTAGACTGGGAGATCCCATCTCACCTCTTTAATTTTTTTGGCTATGAATTTTTTCGGAAACTTATTGGATGCTAACAATGATGCAGTTTTGATAGGCTACCATCCCAAAGCAAGATCTTTGAAAGCTTCTCACCTATCTTTTGCCGATGATGTCAGGATTTTCTTCGATGTAAAACATTCTTCAGCTTGCAGAATTATCGACACGCTAGACCTTTTCTGGAGCATCTTAGGCCTCGAAATGAATCGTCAAAAATCTGCTTATATGTGGTGGATCTCTCACTACAGAAAACTGACCTCATAAATGAGCTTGGTTTCTCAACGGCTTCTTTTCCTTTCAAATATTTGGGTATCCCTTTAATGCATCAAAAACTAAGGAAATCTGAGTACATGCCATTAATTGATTCAATCTCTAATAAATGAAATCACTGGGAAACAAAAAGCTTATCGTTCTCCGAGGCGACGTCAACTAATAAAAACTATCTTTTACGGTAGCTTGAATTTTTGGTTTAGTGCATTCTTACTTCTTTCTACTTGTTTGCAGGTCATCCAAAGTATTTGTACTCGTTTTCTTTGGAAAGGGGATATTACAAAAAAGGGAGGATGTAGGGTATCATGGGCTAATGTTTTAGAGAGAAAAAATATGAGGAAAGAGAGAGGAGAGAGAGAATACTTAGCTATTAAATTACGCTTTAAGGGCGTAAATAGTTATTTATATAGAACAATAAAATTTGGTAGAATAACCAATTTTTTGGAATTTGTACTATTTGAATAAAATAAGAATTAGAGGAATCATTCATCTAAATTTTTACAATTTAATTTTAAAAATACCAGATTATGAAATTATGAACAACTTTTGGTGGAAAGTATTCTTTTATAAAGATACAGGAGAATTAAAGTAACAAATTTATTCCTCAAAATTTTTTGATTACACTTAACTATTTTCCATTTGATTTCCATTTAGAGGAGAATTAAAGTAACAAAACACCAATTACAACACTTGGCCAGTGTTGTTGCTGAACTATAACACTTCTCCAATAATGTGTATGAAGGCTGAGAACATAATGTTGATTTTGTTGATCAACATTTACTTAGCATCATTAATAGACGATTTACAAGAATTGTGGACTGAAGGTATTCAAGTGTATGACTCATTTGCTAAGGAAAATTTCGCACTTAGAACCTTACTGCTTTAGACTATCAGTGATTATCCAGCATTAGGGACACTGTCTAGTAAAAAAAATTTTATTCCACCAATTCTACTAACTCCTATCATTTGCACTCTAACTGATTTAATTTCTAGTCCAAGTCAATTGAATTAAAATGGAGAAACTAATCCAATAACCTATGCTACATTGATAAATCTCTGATTAATCCAATTATGATTATACATACCTATTTTGATTGGATAGAACCTGAACCAATTAGATCCGCAATACAAAGGCGGATCTATTTTAACCGTTTCGTTAAACTTCTTTGTTTAGTCCTACGAAAACTACTCCCTCTGATCTTGAAATAGTGTCACTTTAGATTTTTTCACATACTATAAAAATTGCATTAAGTATTCTAAATCAACCAATAGAAAAAGTACTGCATTTTTTCTATTGGCCAGAAAAGTCATATTCATTTAAATTCTGCATAAAAAACCTAAAATGACATTCTTTTTGTAACAAAAAATTAAAGTTAAAACGACACTCTTTCAAAAATGGAAGAAGTAATAGATAGACCTGGACATCGAACATATAAGTCATAAAAATTTAATAGTTTTTATTTTCTTTGCTTTTAAAAAATATGGATATCCGGACTTACGTATATCGTGAAATTTTATAGATATTTGCGGATTTTTGCGGATATCCGGTTTTCTCATTTCAATTCAGCAAATATCCAAAAAATATTAGTAATTTCTATACAAATACAATTTATTTATCTTAAAATTAAACAATAAGTATTAAGCAATTTAAATCAACTAGCTTTTAAATAAAATATTAAACAGAAGATCAAAAGTTAGATGCACATATTGGAAAAAAACTGTTCCATTTTTGTAACTTGTGAAGGATATCGACGAAAATCTCTTCTTCCATTGTAATGTAAATCATTTTATCATTTTCACATTAGTATTTATTAATTCATATGAACTTTTACACGTATCATTTCCATTTCTGTTTTTTCATTTTATTTTCTATTTA